>PVJO010015114.1:0-46206 GCA_004026905.1 Hystrix cristata
TAATGCTTTTTAAGATACAGGCAAGGACATTCTGAACAAGACCCAAATTACCCAGGAAATAACATCAAGAATAAAAAATGGGATTATATCAAATAAAAAGCTTCTACACATCAAAGGAAATAATAAAGAGTGAAGAGAGAACCCACAGGATAGAAAAAAATTGACGGCTATTCCTCAGAAGATTAATATCTAGAATATATAAAGAATACTTACACCCCCAAAATAAGAGACCAAATTAAAAAATACCTAACTGAAATGAATAAAATGAATAGACACTTCATAGAAGAAGTACAAATGGTCAAAAAATACATGAAAAATGTTCAAATCTCTGGGCATCAAAGAAATGCAAAGTAAAACAACACAGAGATTGCATCTTACTCCAGAAAAAAAATGGCTGTCATGAAAAAAATCAAACATCAATAAATGCTGTGTGCAAAAAGGACCCCTTCTACATTGTTAGAAGGAATGTTAATAGAACAAATATGCAAATCAGTACGAAGATTACTCAAAATACTAAAAATAGAAATCCCCCTCAGCCTAGTTAGCCCTCTTTTAGGTATCTTTCAGAAAGAGCTAAAGGCATCATAGTACAATGATACATGTATTCCTATGTTTACAGCAGCATAATTCATAACAGCTAAACATTGGAAGAGACCTATATGCCCATCAACAGATGAATGGAAAAAGAAAGTATGATATTTATACAACAGGGGATACTACTGTGTCGTGAAGGATAGACTTGAGTCATTTGTAGGAAAATGGATGCATCTGGAGGCTATAATGTTAAGTGAAATCAGACACACAAGCATAATTACAGCATGCTTTCTCTTAGATGAGAATCCCAAAATACAAAAAGAAAAATAAAAGATAATAGGAAATAGAGAGAGAGAACTTATTCAGAAGGGATGGAGAATGAGAGCTGGAGACGGGGGAAGGAAGAGGATGAAAAAAGGGTTATGATGTGTTCTGTACCTGTATCAGCTCCTCATGAGGAACACAATATTTTTTCTTTCTTTCTTTCTTTCTTTCTTTCTTTCTTTCTTTCTTTCTTTTTTTTTTAGCAGTGGGGATCAAACTCAGGGCCTTGTGCTTGCAAGCCAAGCACTCTTACCACTGAGCTAAAACCCCAGCCCCAAAGGAACACAATATTTATGCACTGCAAACATGTACTAATAAAAGATGAAATTGAAAAAAAACCCTGAATATTCATATGCATGATATGTATAACCTGTATTAGTCAGTGATTTGGATATATATTAACACAGCAAATAAAGAATATAATTTTTTAAATTGTGCACATTAAAATAGTGGGTTTTGTCTTGGCAGATTTGTACATGCATTGAACATACATTTATTGTTATCCTCTTTTCCTTTTCCTGTCCACCCTTACCTTCTTTTCTAATACTTGATTTCTACTTTCATGTGCTCTCTCCCTCTCTCTCTGCTTCCCCCACTCCTACCCCTCTCTTTTAGATTCCACACATGAGAGAAAACATGCAATATTTTTACTTTTTGAGTCTGGCTTATTTCTCTTCACATGATTATCTCTGGTTTTATCCATTTCCTTACAAATGGCATAATTTTGTTCTTTGTGGCTGAATAAAACTCCATTATATATGTATACCATGTTTTTGTTGTTGTTGTTCATTCATCTGTTGATGGGCATCTAGGCTGATTACATAGTTTAAGTATCGTGAGTTGTTCTAGAATAAGCACGCATATGCAGGTATCTCTATAGCTTGTTGACTTTCTTTTGGGAAAATACGTAGGGAGTGGAGAATACCATGTTTTGACAAAAGTAATAACATTCATATTTAAGAAATCACTTTATCTTTGTCCTGTACTCTTAATCTGTAGCACTGCGGCGTTTTATACTTCCCTACAAACTTATCTAACTCATTTGTTTCATGTTTACTAAGAGTTCTTGGCTGCTTTTCATGCCCTCAGTACATTGAAAATATGTACCTATTACCTAGACTCCCAAGTCTCTTGTGTTTAAAAAAAAGAAGAAAAGCACATCACAGGTTCACAGTGAGATAAAAAGCAGAAGTGGTGGCTTAAAGAGAACTGGAAAAACACCAAAGAACTGCTTGGGTTTAGTAATTCTCATCCTTAGAAAATAAAACTTGAGAATGGGGGCATGCAGATCCTCAGATTCAATCCCCAGCACTGCATTAACTAAATTAATCAAAACTCCACTACTCACTTGTTTAAAGAATACCATTTCTTGTCACTAATTCCAGTACTTGTGATAGATCATCCCACAGGATAATTTTGAAGTTTAAGTGAAAAAGTAAGGCAAGTGGCTCCATACCCTCCACAAGCAGCAGAGGGGATTACTAAAATGAAGGTAACTAGCTTGTTGCACAGGCATATCATTATGTCATTGCTTTTAGCAAGCCCATAGCTTATTTTTATTATAGAAATACATGAATTAATTCATTTGTTGAAATTTATTTTTTGTCAGTGTTATCCATAGAATCATATTTTTTAATTAATAGACTACCTCGTCATTTCTTGGAAAGTTTTTTTATACAATGACTCCAGTGAGGAATTTGTAAGGAAAGGCAAGATAGCTTAATGGATGCTTCCCTACAGAACCCTCCAAAGGCATCAGGGGTTTCTCAATTAAGATAACATTCATCCATACCTCAAAACTACCAAGGCAGTCCAAATCTCGGTTCAAAAGCAGTTTTTGAACCACAAAAATCCATAGACAGGTGAGTGCCTGACTTATCCTCTTTCTTGATGGCATGTAGTGCTACCTTTTAGCATATATATTAGAACCATGTATGTATGATAAATCAGCACATGAATACAACAGTGCACCGTGTATTAGAATTGTGGGGCTACCTGTATCTGAGCTGTTCCAAAATTAGTTGGCATTTCACTGATACTGTTCAAACCTGAAATAAAGAGACTCAGTTATCCATTCTAGACATATGCTAATCATCATCTTGGAAAAGTGCTCAATAAGAGAGCAGGCAGAGAAAGTCTGGAAACAATTGCAGTCTGCTTTACACCAGAGAAGTCCCAGATGTTTGTCTGATATGGGCTTTCCTCGTAGGTGTCACCATAAGAAGTGGGTTCAAACCAGGGTGCTGTCAACACTGAAAAGGCACGTCATACACCTTTTCATAGTGGTGGAGAAACCAGCCATTTCCTCCAAATTGGAAACAAGGACCATATGGCATTTATTTTCTAAAGAATGTCACTAAGGTATTCTTCAAGGTTACCAGATGACTCCATCACCTCCCATTTTATAACAGACAGTTGCTAATTCTATCAACTGGAAAGTTTGAAGGTAAAAGTTTTCTGTCTGAGCTTCATATTTATTGAATTCACTGCACATACCAAAGCTCAATGCTTGTGACTCTTACAGGTAGAATTGTTTGAAATGTTACTCAAAATATATGAGGAGGAAAGAAAATTAAAGACAAAGGAAAAACAGATGAAAAGCTGAAGAAAGATTCTTTCTCTAACACAAGGATTTTCATTTATTCCAAGTCTCCTGCCAAGTTGAACATACTAATAATTCTACCAGCAAAGAAGTGCAAGGATACATCTTGATAGGATAGCAAACTCCTGGTGTTTGCTTACTACCCCCCCACACACCAATAGGCTACTCAAACTCTGTTCCTTGCAAAAAACTTAAAATATCCAACCCTACGGATAAGATTAAGATGAAGAATATGCAGAAGTGTAAGTACTACCTGACAGTGAAGTCCTTGGATACCTTGCATCAGAATCTCCTGTGGTGCCTCCCAAAAGTGTTGATACTGAACCTTAGATGATGTCTACATTGCTGATTTAGTCTGGGGTGAGCCCCACGGATCCTAGGGGATTTCCAGGCCTGCTTCTAATATGAGAATCACTGCCCTGAATAGCATCAATGCTGTTTTACTCAAGTGGAGTTGGGAGCCCAGTTTAGGTCTGAAATTCATCTCTTAATCTCTTCTATTTCACCAGAGCTGCCTAAGAATTTTCTTACAATTTCACTCATTTAGGGTATCCCAAAGACTCAAAAGTAGCTACAGTTCAGAAACAAGTCTTCCAGAAAGGTTCCTCTGTGGAATTGCACAAAGATATTTTGAAGAAATTTGAAAGCAACCATAGAGACAGCAGGGACTGAAACAGATTTGATTTTTAATTAATTGGCCCCTGAAGCATTAAGTCCTAGTGATTTCAAAGGCACTTACAAATTTTATCTGGTAGAATAATTCTCACAAACATTCAAGCTGAAGTTCAAGATATTTACTGTTCTTCTTTAAGCTCTTAATGGCACATATTCCAAGGGCCACAATAATCTCATTCTATTTTTTAAAATATTTATTTCATCTTTTCCTTTTAAGCTTTACTTATGAAGACCATGGTTTTTATATTCATTGCTGGATTATTGCAATGACTTCCTACCTGACCTCCATAGTTTTATTTTTCTCCTTTCCAATATTCTTAGATACTGCTGCCAGCAAGATTTAGTAAAACACAAATCTTCTCAAAGATGTCTTATAATTATCAATTTTCTAAAAGAGATGTCTAGACACAATTGTGTTTCACAGTGATGAGGTATGTTGTAAGGTTTTCCTTTTCCTTCTGCCAGTGTAAATCCTCCCCATTGTTTTATCTGGTTCTTTCCTGTTCATCCATGCAAAAAAGCAAATAATCACACCATGCATATTCTTTCTCCTTAATTAGATTTTAAACTCCTGGAGAGCTGGGAACAACTCTTTGTAATCCTCTCAATACTAAGCACATTGTTTAAATATTTGTTAAATTAATCATTGAATGACACTGGATTAAAGCCATAACATCCATTCATGCTTCCTGATCTGAGGTGCTACTGAGCAGTTGGTGAATTTCCTATGGGCTGAGTGTAGGTGTTCAATCCTGCTAACCACTTCACCACTTAGTCTGCAACTGTAAGCAATTACTCCCAGAAGTTTGGGACCTTTTACTCACACACATAAAAACCAAACCATTCTTCAAGAAGGATTTATGTTGGGGAAAAAAAAATACACATTCCATGTCTAACTGGATCTTCTCAATATTCCAAATTCCAATGTGTGAAAAAGTTTCCAATCTTTACCACAGTGGAAAGTCTGTGATGTGAGAACTACTTGAAGAAATGTCCCTTCTCAGATCAGTGAAAGAGTAGACCATATACAGCTTTGAGCGGCTACAGAAGCAATTGATTTAAGGCATTGTAATAATTACTCCGAAAGTAGTAAGAGCAGCCATGTCAAGCAGGATTATAGAGCTTGCATGAGTAAAGCCAATTTGAATGCCAAGTTTGTCTGATGACCAGAATAGCATGTGTTACTCGAGGGTAGTTCTATATTTGTTAGGAATGAAATTATATCGAATGAAGTATATTTTCATTGCCCAATATATCATTGAACAATTAGTATTATCATTATTACCATAAAGTGATCAAGGAAACTGGGTAAAAGATATGCTTAAAATTTTGTGTAAATATGTGTCATTAAAAATTAGAATTTATCTCTACTAGACTATCTCTAACACATACTGTACACACAGAGAACTTGTTTACACTTAATCTTTTAATTTAAAATTAAAACTAAATATATGCAAATTTCATTTTTATAGAATGTTAAAAATTGCAAATGAAGTATAAATGATAATAGCCCTTCTACAAATCTTGTATTACAAATTCAAGGAACAGATTCGTGTTTACAATCTGATGTTTAGAGTGGTAAACTTTAAGTAATATTATATATAATCTGACTTATCTGTTACACTTCTAAACTTATCTTTTGAGCACTTTTACCTAAGAAAATTATTTCTACCATTAAATATTGTTCTATTTTATTTTATTATTAAAAAGAAACAAAAATTCATAGCAAAATAAGAGAATAACAATAGCTAATACACTGTGTATTATTATCTTCAAAGTAATTATTCGGTACATGTTGACCAAAAAAATTCTCTCGTACAAAGCACATTAAAAGAGTATTTAAGAAAAATACGGTTATTTTGGAAATATTTTCAAAAAAATCTAATATTTGAATTGCACAATTCATCCAGGAAGACTCAGAAACGACTAAATATTTATCTTTTAAAATGCAATTAACTGCTTAATTAAGCTATAATTTCCTTTAAAATGATTAAGTAAGAGTAAATAGCTTTGACAGTTACAAAACCACTATAAAGACATTTTTCTGGATTAAATTTTACAAGACGGTTCTTTTATTAAACACGTATTTGTGTTCTGTTGCCTAAACTTTAAGTAGTATAAACTTAAGGGGACAAAACAATTTTTGGATGAAGAGTATTTCTACTTGAGAAGCATGAGGATTATATGATTAATACTAAACACTGGAATAAAATATAACAAAACCTTTATCTACATATGGGAGAACTAAATTCTGAGCAGGATTAGCCCTCTTGAGGGCAAGTTTCTAATGGCAGGTTTGTCTTGCATGGTGAACTCAGCCACTTGCTAAACTACATGTACTTCAATTTATAAAATAAAAGAGGTTTAGGCTTTAAAGGGCACTATGGAAAAGCACTCAGTAATAAAATAAGAAAAACATTTTTATCTCAGCTTTGTTATAACTATAAAATGAATATAAAAGCTCCAGTTGTAGAGTTTAATTCTAAAATTTCAAAATTTAACTCTTCCAGTATCTTAAATTTTACACCAATTCCTGTAATGTATGTTTTCCTTATCACAACCCTGACCACAAATTACCAATTTATGGTCGAAAAATATAACCAGTAAAACAACTAAGAAGGTAGGCTTTGTTTTACCAGAAGATTCAGAGTAAATACTTAGAGTTCACAATGGGTTTAATTTACAGTAATATAATTTATTAAAATGTATACACAGAAATATAAATGAATATTTATGAAGAAAATATCTGTTACATCTTTTGTGCTTCTGTGGTCAAACCTTATTTCCCAGGGCTTTTGCTCCACCTCCCTTGACTCCTTTACCACCTCACCTGACTTGCCATAATAAAGTCCTGAAAAGTGTGAAGGTGTGAGTTCTTACCTCACTATGCCTTTATGGTTTCAAACCCTTTACACCTGTGACCCTAGTAAATATTAATTGGATACACAGCTGAGAACAAGCAGGAAACAAAGTACAAATAAAGAAAATGATAACCACCTAAAAGACAGCCAAGATAGCAAGCAAGCCCAAGCCATACAGTGAATAGGAAGCAAAATGAGTTTGCCTTTCATCTCTGGTGTATACAACAAGGATTGTTGCTGTTTCACTACAGAGAGGATTGGTCTTACTGTGGCAAAATCCACATCACATAAAAATAATCTTTCTAAAGTACTATATAAGTCAGTGGCACTTAGCACATTCTAAATGATGTACAGCCACGCCTTCTTTTATATCCAAAAGAAGTAATCATGCCAGTAAAAAACCTGCAACAATTAAGCTGTTGCATCACTTTACCCTGTACCACTACACCATCTAACTACATGGATCCTCTTATCCTGGATGTTTCACATAAATGGAATCGTGGAATATGGCACTATGCAGCTGATCTTACTTAACAGAAGTATTCTGAAGTCTACCCATATTTTAGCCCAGATTTTAGCATTTTATGGCTGAATAATATTGATGAATATTTGGTTATTTCTACATTTAACCTATGTTTTTAAATTTCATTTTAATGGTACATCTTAGATGTAGATAGTGATAACATTCATCATAGGGGATTTGTACCTGTACACGATATATCTTGTTGCTTCTTTTTTCCCATTCTCCTCCCCTCCCTTCGCCCCCTCCTCCCTCCTCATTTACAAAAGCTCTGTTCTCATTTTTTCCTTCATTTCGTATTTCTCTTGTCTCTCTGTTCTTCCCCCCTCCCCCTGCATTGTTCCCTTTCCCATTTGGACATTTTCTTCCCTTTCCCAATAGAATACATTTTAGTCTTTATTTACACTTTCAGTTTCTCACACCAGAGAAACAATGTGGTATTTAAACATGTGTGTCCGATTTATTTCACTTAAAAGTATGGTCCCAAGATGCATCCATTTACCTAATAATAGCTCAAGCTTATCATTCTTTATGGCAGAGTAGTACTCCACTGTATAAATGAAAGCACATTTTCTTTATCTATTCCGCTCTTGATGGGCATTTGGGCTGTTTACAAATTTTAGCTATTACAAACTGTGCTGCTATAAACATGGGTGTGCATATATCATTGGAGTATGATGCTTTTAACTCTTTTGGGAAGATACCAAGAAGGGGAAAAGCTGGATCAAATGGAACCCCTTGTCCTACTTCCCTGAGGAAGCTCCATACTGATTTCCATAGCGGTTGCACCAGTCTACACTCCCACCAACAGTGGAGAAGGGTTCCTTTTTCTCCACAGCCCCTCCAGCATTTGGTATTGGCTGATTTGTTGAAAATAGCCATTCGTTCTGGAGTGAGGTGGAATCTCAGGGTTGTTTTAATTTGCATCTCTCGAATGGCCAGTGATGTTGAACATTTTTTCATATGTTTATTTGCTGTTTCTACTTCTTCATCTGAGAAATGTCTATTCGTTTCAGTTGCCCACTTTCGAACTGGGTCTTTAAATTTGGGCAGTCTGAATTTTTTGAGTTCTTTATATATTCGAGATGTTAGTCCTTTGTCAGAGGAGTAGCTGGTAAAAATTTTTTCCCACTCTGTGGGTTGTCTCTTCGCTCTGTTGGTGGTTTCTTTTGCTGTGCAAAAGCTTTTTAATAAGATTAGATCCCAGTTGCTGTTTCTTTGTGATATTTCCTGGGCAATTGAGGATTTCTTCACAAAGTCCTTGCCTACACCTATGTCTTCAAGAGTTCTACCTATTCTATCTCCCAAAAAATTTAATGTTTCTGTTTTAATATTTAGATCTTTCATCCACTTTGATTTTAGCTTAGTGCGTGCAGAAAGATAATGGGTCTAGTTTTAACTGTTGGCATGTGGAGAGCCAGTTTTTCCAGTACCATTTATTAAAGAGGCTGTCTTTCTTCCAGTGAAGTTGTTTGGCCTCTTTGTCAAAGATAAGGTGACTGAGAGTGTTTCAACATGTTTCTTCATCTTCTAATCTGTTCCATTAGTCCTGGGGTCTGATTTTTTTTGCCAGTACCATGCTGTTTTTATTACAGTAGTTTTGTAATATAGTTTTAGGTCAAGGAGGGTAATGGCCCCTGCTTTGCTTTTATTGCACAGAATTGCTTTTGCTATTCTAGGTTTCTTTTGGTTCCAAGTGAATTTTAGGATTGTTTTCTCTAATTCTGTGAGGTATGCTATGGGTAATTTAATTGGGATTGCATTAAATCTGTATAGCAGTTTTGGGAGTATGGCCATTTTCACTATATTAGTTCTTTCTACCTAGGAGCAAGGGATATCTTTCCATTTTCTGATATCATCTTCAATCTCCTTTTTCAAAGCACTGTAGTTTTCTGTGTATAGATCTTTTACTTCCTTTGTTAGATTGATTCCTAGGTACTTCATTTTTTGGATGCTATTGTGCCCCAGCACCAAAAGCTACTGACAGCTTTTCCGAGTTCAGAGCTCAGCCCCTTTCCAAGGTGGCAATCAGCTGATAGCTACCCTCTCCTGGGGGCCGTCTGAAATCAGATGACTCAGGTAACTCACCAGCCACTGCAGTCTGTCGTGTCCACCGCTCCGCTCCATTTGTGTGTCTTTCCGTGGAGGTCTCCAGGGTCTCCAGTAGTCACTGAGTGCCTGCAGGCTCAAACTGCATCACTCCTGGCAAGAGTTAGGGCTGCAAGTTGGAGCTGTGAGCTGGGTCTGTGACCCAGGGCTGCAAGCCAGGGCTGTGAGTCAGGCCATGACCTGTGGTGTAACCCGGATCTTAGAAAGGGGCTGAGCTCAGAACCCAGAAAAGCTGTGAGCCAGTGCTCTGGGACAAAGTGCTGTCTGTCTGTCACCTTCTTCTTCTGTGCTGGTCTCTTCTTTTGCTTTCCCCGTGGGCTTCAACTCTTGTTTCAGATCCCTGCTGAGTCCTGAGAACTCGCTTCCCTCCTTCTTTTCTTCCCTAAATTGCTATATTCCAGTGTCTGGACAACAAATCTCAGAGAGGCTTTTACTCTGCTTCTTTCTGCTCTGCCATCTTTCTGGAAGTCTGGGCTATTTTGAATAATGCTATTATGAACATACAGGTACGAGTTTTAACTGAAATATCTGTTTTCAATTAGTTTGTTTAACTAGGAGTGGAGTTGATAAACTAATTTGTGATTCTGTGTTTAACTTTTGGAGGAATTATGAGTCTGTTTCCCAAAATAGCTCTACAATTTTCCATCCCACAAGCAATGTATAAGTGCTCTAATTGCTCTACATCCTCTCTAACATTTATTACGTTGTTTTTGTTTATTTGTTCATTTGTTGTTGTAGTCATTTTACTGGGAGTGAAATTTTTCTTTCTTTCCCTAACCATTAATGATGTTAATGGTTAAACACATCTTCATGTGATTTTTAGCAATTTGCATATCTCCTTTCAAATGCGGTGGTACCTCTGTTCAGGAGCTTATTTCATTCCACCATTCTGGGGAAGATGTCGATGTTTCTGTTCGTGAAGGGAAGATGGGAGCAGCGGTATTAATCACCTGATGGGGAGTTCAGGAGTTCGGCAACAGAAGTAAAAGTTTGCCAATTGCTTGCGTTTGTAAACTGAGGCATTACTGTGATGACAATTCAAATACTTTGCACATTTTTAAATTTGATTGTCCTTTTGTTGTTGAGTTGTTTGAGGTTATTATATGTTCTAGATAATAAGAACTCACCAGAAATATGATTAATATTAATAGTTGATATATGATTTATATTAATATTTTATCTCATTCTCTATGTTGTCTTTTCATTTTTATAATAGTATCCTTTGATATATAAAAGCTTCCAATTTTCATGAGGAACAATTTATTTTTCTTTTCGCTGCTTGAGTTTTTGGTGTCGTATAAAGCATCTATTGAAAATATCTAAAGTCATTTAGACTTACCTGTTTTCTTCCAAGAATTTTAGAATTTTAACTTTTACACTTAGATCTTTGGTCCAGTTGGGGTTATTTTTTAATGTGGTATGAGACAGGGGTCAACTTAATTTTTTTCATAGGATATTGAGTTGTCCCAGCACCATTTGCTAAAGAAATTGTTGTACCTATTGAATAGTCTTGGTATTCTTTTTTTTTTTTTTTTAGTCTTGGTATTCTTGTTGAAAAGGAAATGACCATAGATGTATGCGCTTCTTTCTGGAATATTGTCTCATTTATTGTATCTATATGTCTATTGTTCTCCCCATACTACCTGTTTTGATCACTATATCATCAGAATAACTTTTGAAGCAGAGTCTGATAGACTTCCAAATTTGTTTTTCTTTTTCAAGATTGTTTGTCTATTCTAGGTCTCTTGCAATTCCCTGTGAATTTCATGACCAGCTTTTTTACTTCTACAAAATCTGTTATTGGGATTTTAATAGAATTGAGTTGAACATGAGATCATTTTGGGCAGTGTCACCAATTTAAGAATATTAAATCTTAAATCTATTTTTCAAAATGACTGCCATTTTATTAAGTCTTTTTTTAACTTCTTCCAGCAATATTTTGTATTTTTCAATAAATAAGTCTTACATGTAGCTGGTTAATTTATTCCTAAGTTTCTTATTCTTTTTGATGTTATTATAAAAATAATTTTCTAAATGTCCTTTTTGGAATGTTAATTGCTAGTATATAAAAATACAATTAAATTTTTAGTATGTTGATATTGTATTTTGTAAATTTGCTAAATACATTTAATAGTGCTGAGGGGAATTATTTTTGTGAATTATTTAGAAATTCTATATATAAAATCACATTGTTTCCATATAAAGATAATTTTAAATCATTGTTTCTGATTTGGGTGACTTTCTTTTTATTGTCTAATTTCTCTAGCTAGAAGTTGTAGTATAATTTGAATAGAAATAGTGAAAATGAACATCACTGCTTTGTTCCTGATCTTAAGGGAAAATATATTATTTCTCACCATTGAGTATGATGTCACACATGAATTTTTTATAAATATTCTTTATAATGTCCAGAATATTCCCTTCTATTATTAATCTTTTTTAGAAAAATTTTATCATGGGAAGGGGTTAAATTTTTCAATTTTTTTCCATCAATCAGAGTCTTAGTTACCTTTCTCATTGCTGGGACAAAATACCCAACATCCACAAGTTAAAGTAGGAATGGTTTAGATTAGCTCACAGTTCATAGAGGCTGGGTCCAAGGCAGGGTGGCACGACACAGGGGAGTGGCAGAGGAGAAATAGTCCATGGCAGAGCAGAGAGAAAGCAGGAGAGCAGTGAGCTTCTTTCTTTCCCTTTACTGTATATTCAGTCCATCCAGGTTACAAGCCTATTGGTTGGTGCCACACACAACTAAGGTGAAGCTTCCCTCTTCACTAATGCCATCACCCACAACCATGCTAAACCAATTAATGGATTAATCCAGTTATTATGCACCTGTGGTCCAGGCACCTCCCAAAAGCATCACCTCTGAGCACATGAGGCTTGGGGGGGGAGGTCTAGATATAAGCCATAACAATTGGGATAATGAAATGATGTATTTAGAGTATTTTCTTAGAAGCTTTATTCCTTCTGTAAGACCTAAATTAATGTGCCCAGTGTCAGTGATTTTAGTAATCTGATATTTCTCTTTTTCTGTTGGTTGATAGTACTAAACATTTGTCCAGTTCGTCGATCTTTACACTGAATCACCTTTTGGTTTTGTCAACTATTATATTTTTACTGTGTGTATCATTTATTTCCACTACAATTTTCTTCATTTCTTCCCTTCTGTTAGTTTTAGGTTTATGTTGCTCTTCTTTTTCTAGTTCCATGAGATTTTAAGTTACACTATTAATTAGAAATACTTTTCTATTTTGAATGTAGGCCTTTGCATCTGCATATCATCGCAATGCCTTCTATCTTCCATAGTTTCTCACCCAAAAAATATTTCTGATATAAAGGAGACTACCTCACACATAATAAGTCACTTCTCTCTTGCTGCTTTCCAAATTCTCTCTTTATCTTTGGCTTCCAACAGTTTAGCTATGTTGTGTCTGAAAGTATCTCTCCTTGAGTTTATCCCATTCAAAGTTCATTGATTTGCTTGGCTGTACAGATTAATGTTTGTTTGTTTTTATTTTTGTCAAATTTGGGAAGTTTTTACTTACTAGTTCTTTAAATATTCTCTCTCAGTCTCTCTGTCTCTGTCTCTCTCTCTCTCTCTCACTCTCTCTGCCATTCTCTCCTTCCCTCCATCTCTCTCATACTCTCCTTCCCTCTCTCTCTCCTGCCCTCCCTCTCCCCTTCACGCTCTCACTTCCTCTTCCTTCCTTCCTCCCTCCCTCCCACTGCCTTCTCTTCTCTTTCTGAAACTTACATTATGTATATGTCAATGTACTTTATGCTGTGCCACAAGTATCATAGGCTATGCTGGCTTTTCTTTATTTTTATTCCTTTCTGTTCCTTGGACTGGGAAATCTCAATTTACCTATTTTTACTTTGACTGATTGTTCCTACTGTCTGCTCAAATCTGCATTTAAGCTACACTAAGGTCTTATTCAGTTATTATAATTTTCAGTTTCTGAATTCTATTTAGTTTTTTTTCTCTGTTTATTAACATTCTCCCTTTAGTGAAACATTATATTACTTTCTTTAATTATTTAGATCTTTTTTTCAGTTCCTTGAATATAATCATAATAGATGATCTAACATCTTTCTAAAAGGTTAACATCTAGGCCCCCACAGGAGTAGTTTCGTTTAATGTTTTTTTTTTTATGTGTATCTCCTGTTTTTCAGCAAACTGGACATTTTAAATATTTTGTAGTAACTCTTAAAATCACACATCGCTCCATCAGTGTCTGTTTTATTGTTTTTCTTTGTTGTTCCAGCTACTGTGTGGTTAGTCAGTTTCCTTGAAATAGTCATGTAATGTCTGTATCTGTGTTGTATGCTAATGTAAATTCTCCTTTGAGGCCAATGCAAATTCTCTTTTATTAGGTTACCGTTCAGATAATGATTGGGCAAAGGTTCCCTTAAGTGCTTGTAACCAGTAAATCCCTGTCTTTTCCAAGGAGCATTCTCTGAGTTGAAGCATCTCTTCAACATACAGCCAAGCAGTTTAAAAGTCTGCCTTACTCTTCATACCCTGTGCACAAGACCTCAGTGTCAAGCAGAGGTGGAAGATCGGCTTCTTCTCATGTCTTTCCAGAGTATGCAAACAACTGTCCTCCTGTAAGCTGCCTTCTATATTGCCTAAGAATATTTCAGAGTTTTTCAAGTTCTACCCGGAGCATCTTATTCCTTATATAATTATTTTAAGTATTTTTATTTAGCCTTTTGTTTGCCCAAAGTGACATTGCTGTCTCAGACAACTGTAACATGAAACAACTGGCATGATTTCCTTTGGCAAATGCACTGGGGAATAGGACAATTCTGCAAAGTCCTCTTTGACTCAGGTCTAATAACTACAATATACATGGAATAAGATTTTTCCAGGGAGCTACAAGGCAGGTTAAATAGTGGCAAAACTCTTGAAATGGGAATATTCTAGAAATTGGACATTAGCCTACTACTTTAACTGAAAGTCTGTTGATTTTCATAGCAACCATATTGATGAAGCTGCTGGCTTTCAAGGAGACTGCAGAATTGCAGAGTTGCTACTGCTCTTGTTTAAGCAAAAGACCATAAATCAAGATTCAGCCATTTTTAAAAATCAAATTCTCTTTGTATTGTTTCAAACCACTGATTATTTTACTGAGCTCTGAAAAGCTGATTTTTGTCAATTTTTCTAGTGTTTTTTGGAAGGTCATATTTATAGAGGTTGTTATTCTACCATCCAGAAGCACTGTGCGTGCGTCGATGAAGAACGCAGCTAGCTGCGAGAATTAATGTGAATTGCAGGACACATTGATCATCGACACTTCGAACGTACTTGCGGCCCCGGGTTCCTCCCGGGGCTACGCCTGTCTGAGCGTCGCTCATACGACTCTTAGCGGTGGATCACTCGGCTCGTGCGTCGATGAAGAACGCAGCTAGCTGCGAGAATTAATGTGAATTGCAGAAGCACTGTGATGGTTCTCATTTGTTACAGTTATTCTTCACTGTTCTTAGACAACTTCACTCTTCCAAACTCTGCTAATACAATGTACCTTTTTGTCTCAATACCATGAACCCAAAAGATATTAATATAATTGGACTACTTAAATATAATACAAAAAATAACATGGTTACTGAAGGGAAATTCCTATGAAAGATCTCTCTCTCTCTCTCTCTCTCTCTCTCTCACACACACACACACACACACACACACACACACACCCCTACTATTTACTATCCTCTGCATACTAAAATTATGCTTCTATTGCAATAGCAACATATTTATTAATATAGTAATGGTGATGAACGTACACCTATCCATCCATACTTCCATATACAGCCTTTTGTGAGACACATATAATATAGCTGTCAGGAAAGTGAGTAAGCTTAATTAACCTAATGAGGATATAACTCATAACTTTGGCCTTTATTGAATACTGGTTAAGTCTAATTAATCCAACACAAACTTTGGATATTAAAGTATACTCTGCTACTCTTGTAAAGATGGGGCATGAATAAAAGAAAAAATAATATTCATTCAGAAACCTCCCCTGACAAGTATTTTAAAAAATCCTTAGTTTTCTTTCACATGATTATCTTCTAATAAGAGATCTAACAAAGGGAGAAGTAAGCCCACATACCAAATAATTGACTATTAGAAACCAGAGGGTTCATACTAGAGAGCTACATATATTTTGGAGAGATCATTCATTTGACAAATACAACCTAAAAGAATAAACCTACATATTATTTCAGTTTCTTATAGACAAGAAGGATAATTGCCTTTGCAATTAGGTATTTATGAACACAACCAAATTGCTTTTCAGTCTTGCAGTTTTGAAAAAATGGATCTTCTTTGGCCTAATAATGGAACAAAAATAAAAAATGGATCAATAAACCTCATTTGCACTTAGCTATCCTTATTGCAGCAGTTTTATAATTCTTAACTCAGGACTGCAAAAGTTGTTAAGACTTGCTCTGTACAAAATTATTCCTTACCTATGCACTTCAGTTATATCTCAAACAACCTACATAATAGAATGGGAGACATGGAAATAGTAGCACCTACATGCCAGAGGGAAATTTAGAGACAAGTTAAGCAGCAAACTATGAAATGCTATAAAACAGTGCTTCTCAAACTTTAATATGCATAATATGCATGTGAATCACCTGGGGAAACTTGTCAAAATGCACGTTCTTATAAAAGAGTGTTGAGTTGGGGGTACAGGTTCTACATTGCTAAAGTGCTTTCACTGATGTTAAGGCTAATGTACCTTGGACCACAGTTTTAAACTTGTGTAAAAGTAAATATATATATAGGTTCTGGTTTTGGCTTTACCACAACACATTTGTGATTTTTCTTTTTCTTTTTTTTTTTTTAATACAATGTAGATCCAGTTGTCTTGACTCCTTTCTGTGACTATCAAAGACATAAACAAATGGAAATGTATCAAATCACTAAAAGTATAAACAAATATAATATATCTCAAGAATAAAGTGAGACATGTTCATACCAGTCAAAAACTGAGAAAACATGTCAAAAAATCTAAGAGACCATACAACCACATGATGTTCCAGTAACAAATATGCTTTTCCAACTTTACATAGAATGCCACAAAAAGAACTCTGAATTTGGAATCAAGAATCCTTGAGTTATAGCATGGACTTCACCTTAGCTAGAGAGAAGGGCAGGACTTTATGTAGTCCCTAAGTCTCCATTTTCTTGAGCCCAAAAGAAAGGATTTGAAATACAGTAATTGACATCCAAGTTTGCTTGTAGTTCTAACACTTTTCTTCTCCTCTTTTGAAGCACTTGGCCAATATAGATAATTTTCTCCCTTTTCAAGTCTCTGTTTTGGCAATATTTATGAAAATCTTCAATATTGAGGTTGAAGGAAAATCTAAAGTTATTTGAAGTTGGATCACTAAGCCATCCTAGGTTTCTACACAGGCAGCATTAGTTTGCTGGCCTTTCAATTCCTGGTGAACAAGATGGGTTTCACTATCTCTGAGAGAGAATGAGCCTAGCTCGACTTTGTATGAGGCCAAAGTTCCAAGACAGAGTTCTCCCAAAGGCCAATACCCAAGTCTAGAAGAAAATATACCTGTACCACTTCCCTTGTTTTACAGACAAGACTGTTAATTAATTCCAGATGGAGTTTTTTGCCCATTTATGTCAATGACAGATTAACAGACCACACCTGTCCCAGATATTTATGGCGACCAATACCTTAAGGAGATGTCTTGATGTGTTCAGTGATAATGCAGCTGAGTCTTTAGAGATTTATAGAAAACTGTCCTACAAATACAGATGTATGTTTTCCTTCGAAGTTTAATTGAGAAATAATAAAGGGTTCTGATTATGCAAAAAAAATGTTAACTTTTTCCACTGTATGACAATGGGGCAAATTAATTTTTCCCCAGTCAGTTTCCTCTTTGGAAAATGTGATTGTTTGGAATATTAAATGTAATGTATGATTTTGCTACTCAAAGTGTAGTCCACATGCAAGCAGCCTAACATCACCTGAGAGCATGGTAGAAAGGCAAATTATCCTCTGCACTCCATACTTATTGAATCAGTAACTTTGAATTAAACATAAGCACAATGAAATTTGAGTGGAACTGTATGCCAAGGATTCACACAGTGCCTGCTACAGAAGGATTCATTGATCAGGAGCTGTTATTAAGGTTTGATTTTTCACCTGAGTCTTACCACCACTATATGTGCTTGCCATGGCAGTTATTTCTATACAGTCTGGCTCTCCACACTGATTAACAGTTTGCACCACTAGCATCCTCATCACCAAAATGCCATCTGTCTTTTTGTTTTCCTGCTCTATTATCTCAGAACCCCTCTCTCTCTCCTAATTATTAAAGGTTTGATGATTTATTTTAAGGAACCCCACATTGGCTGAAACATGAGATTCTTTCCAGATTTTACACACTTACCACGTATTTACTTTCTGGACTAATCACTTCACATTTTCTTTCATATCTTTATTATAAAAGTAATGTATTTTTCTTTACAGTAGTTGTTAACATGGACTCTGAAGTTAAAACTGTGTTTCTGCCCTTTTGTAGCTCTGTAGTCTTGGGTAAGTTACTAAACTTCTTTGAGCTTTTTATGTGAGGTGTAATTTATATGTGGTAAAATAGGTAAAGCCTGTCAGAATAAGTGCACAATGAATTATAGCAGGTAACATTGTCATCCTTATGCTTACTATTTTCACGATTATATTATCTGTCATTTTATCCTCACAAAACAAAGCAAGTAGTATTGTATCTACTTTCAGATATCGAAGTGTATATTAAAATATGAATAATTCACCAAAAGTCATACCTTTAATTGATAAAGAGCCAGGTTTAGAACCTAGCCTGACTTTGCACCGTATGACACCACTTTATGCTGTAACTAATATGAGTAGTAGAAAGAGCTCTGGTTTGGGGCATGAGTCTAGGATGGAGAAGGCGAAATAGGGGTAAAACCAGTAGTTAGTCTGGGGAAACGACTTCTGGTTTAGGACAATTGTATCAAAACTAACCAAGCTAGGATCCAGATTATAAAACTGGAATCATATACCAGCTCATTTAGCTAAATCAAACAGCCATGCTCACAAGATCAGCTTCAGGAACAGTCCTGAGGCTATAAGTAAGCCTTGCAACGCTTCTTTCTTCTTTGTCTCCATTAGAAAGCCACATATCTATACCTAGGTGCCTCGAACCCTTCTGCTGGGAATATTTTTTTTAAAAAACAATATTTAATGTCTACTGAAAGGGAGGAGCAGATGAACACAGGTGGAACCAAGATAAGTCCTGGACAGAAGAATGTTCACTTGATTCTTGAGAGGCTAGAAGGAAATGGGGAAGGAGATGTGTTGGCAAAATGTTGATAGTTGGAGAAGTGCCTCACTGATGGTTTCATTATTGTTAATGTCAGTGGAAATTGACACAGTCCTTTGGTGGGCAATTCTGCAATATAGATCAAGAACCTTAAGATGTTCATATTCTTTGAGCCTATAATTCTGCTTCAGGAAATCTACTAACTGCCAAAGTAGTTTTAATCTTAACAAAGGACATATGACAAATCTGGCAATCATGATAGCATAATTGATGAACATCTAGCTTGAAATTGTTTTTCTTCTTAAGGCTTCAGTGATTATGTAGGAAAAGATCTAATCCGGCAAGGACATGAGAAACTAATTTATGTTACAAGAACATGAACCTTTAACCTTTAATGCATTTCCTTAAACTAAGAAAAACTGACATTACAGAAGGATTAATCACTTTGCAAAACAGTTTGCAATATATTTTCTTAAATATCAAGTACTATTCAACTTATTTATCTACTTCTTTATGGGGAAATTTTAAACTGAAAGTTAGCTGTGTAACTTATTTACTGACTTCTTTAAAAAGATATTTTGAACTAAAAAGTCTGTCTGACTAGAGAGCCCTCTGTAATCTCCCAAGGAGGAGTGAGAGAAGGAGTAGCATTACCAATTAAAAATCAATCAGTAATGTTATTCCAAAGATATTTTGTTCTTAAAGAAAACAGATTTCTGTATAAATTTTCAGGCACATATCTATTTCACAAAGCTAGTAAATCTGGAATTCTTTCCTGACTTAGATCTGCTCGTCACAGTAAGCTATAATGCAAATTCTCTGCTTATTTTACATCGAACACATATCAGAATACAGGGTGACTTCTTGACTTTTGCTAAAAGACCTGGAATTTTAAAAGTTAGAATAACATGAGTAGGTTAGGAAAGGCTAGAAATAGCCCCTATAATATTAATAGACAGAGGATATTAACTACTATTCCGATTTGGTAGTCTTTAAAACAATCCTTCACATTTGTTATCTGAGAATATCCTTGAGTTCTATAAAATTGGTTTTTAGTTGATCCGTTTATATAATTCCTGTAATTATACTTTATTACATAATTAGTGTAAGTATATGTAATCAGTATAACATATAATTACATAATTGAGTCATTGTAAAAAAATCCTGGTGAAAATGAATATAATGCTTTGTACATCTGCAGAAGAAACCTACTTTTATTTTTATTTGGATGCATGTAAGTGGACTTTTTTTTGCTTAAAAGTGGTTATCTTATTCATGCGTTAAAAATTCCACATGGCTTTACAAAGAAATTACTAATTTCACTTCCTTATGTTCAAAATTTTGTGGTGAAAATCATTGTCCTCCAAATGCATTATTTATTTGGTAATCATTAGAATACTCAAAAATAGTTCTCTGTACAAGATTTGGGACCATAAGGATGCTGAGGTATAACACAAGATGACAGTAATAAGAGACAAATAATGATACATTTCAAATCCGCTTACATGTAACTGTGTACATATGCCTGTGATTAAAAATTATCATTATACAAACACAGAATACTAGATTAGGGTTCTCTTGGTTCTCAACTAATGTAATTGAAAAGAAATTTATTATGTTCTTTGCCTATGACCAAAACCAAGATGGGAATTTTGAATATACCTTGAGCATCTATTTTTTTTTATTTTCAGATTATACAAATATGAATTATGTTGGTATTTGCAGATAAAGGTCAATTCTTAAAAGGATAAAAAACTGATGAAAAGAATGAAGCTAGATTTTTTTGAGGAAATGAGTTTCTTATCACTGAAGAGTCAAGCAAACTTGACTCTTGAGGATTTTTTTTTCATTTTCTCCCAGTTCATTGAGGTACAACTGGTAAATAAATACTATATGGATATTTAAGATGTAGACTATGATGTTATGATTCATGTATTCAGTGTGACATGATTATTACAATCAAGTCAATTATATCTGTCACTACACATAGTTATCTTTATGTGTGTGATGAGAACACACAAAAAATTTATTTTTAATAATTTTTTATTGTTACATGTTTGTAGTACAGAATGATCACATTCCTTGTGGGGTGCTGGTGCATGTACATAATACACCTTAATTCCTTTTTCATCCCCTTCCTCTCCCTTCCCCCTCCCTGCATCTCTTGGTTCCTTTCCCTTTTGCAAAAGACCTATCTCTGGAGTTCTTCTTATCTCTCATTTTGCTCTTTATTTATATTTCGAGGTTTCTCCTACGAGAGAAACTGTGTAATATTTAAGCTTGGAGAACACATAAAATTTCATTCCTTAATAAATTTCAGGTATACATTACTTTTTAAACTACAGTCACCACATTGTGCAATATATCTCTAGACCTTACTTGCTTAAATGAATCTTTGTACCCTTTGATCAACATCTCCCCATTTCAAATAGAATCTTTGACTGGATTCATAAGTTTTACTATGTGACTCCTGAGCTGCCTTGCAAGTCTTAAAATTTACAAAGTTTGTTTTTATAAATCCATGCAAAGGAGAGAAATAGTTGTAATAATAAAGAAGAAAGCATTTTACTACTACAAATGTGTCTGCAGTCCAGGAATAGATAACTTTCCTGAACCCGACGGTAAAGGCAGCAGTGAGTAAAACTGAATGATGTAAAGAGTCTCTTGGCTTAGTAATATTACTTTAAGTAAAGTAACTGTGAGTCCATATTGATCTCTGGTTAGATATCAGGTCCCTTAATAAATTATTTTACATGTTTAGTCTCATTGAATCTCCTATCAACTTTTAAACCACTATTTTATTGATGTATAAATTAACACTTAATGATATTACATATTATCTAATGTTAAACAGCTACAAGTAGTTCATCCAGAATTTTAGACTCTATTTATCTGAATCTAATTTTTAGGCAAATAGCTATTATTATACTATTACCATACTGCTCTCTTCCCTAGTCGTAGGGTCCCACTTAACCATCCCCTAGTTCTTGGGTCCAGGGCTCTCCTGCTACCTTTTTCTGCCTGGGAGAAGACACCTGATAAACTCACACAGGGCTCTTTAAAGTGATGTCTGTGATTTACATGTCCTATGGCTTTCACAATGCTTTTAAATCCCAAGTGTATATTAAAATACCAGTTTAAAGACTCGATCCATATCAATTAAATCAGAATTTTTGTAGGTGGGACCCAGGTACTAGTTTTGTTGAAAACTAATGGCCTACAGAATAAATTCTAAATGCCAAATTTCTTTGAAGTTTGGATACTTCCTACATTTCTATTCTCGTGACTGTGGTCACGGCCACTCAGCAACCAGTTAGGTGCCATTCTCTGACTATCATACAATTGCTTACCTTCATGCCTTTGAAATTGCTCAGTGTACCCTTTAATTGGGGTGTCCTTCTTGGCTTGTTTATCTGATCATCTCACTAGCCTCTAGTACCTGTCAAAAAGTTATTTCCCTAAGTGAAATAAATGAGAAACACATGCTTAAAAAGTGTATAGTACGTCTCATTTGAGTAAGGCAAAGTACAAATAAAGAGCAAAATATAGAACTGAGAGAAAGAAAACAGAGAGACAAATCTTTTGCAATCAAAAAGGGGGCCAGGAGACAAAGGGCAAGGGTGGGGGGAGGAAAAGGGAAAGTAAAAAATTTTAAGATGTGTCATGTACGTATACCAAAACCCACAGTGAATGTAAACATTATATGTCACAAACATGAACTAAAATAATAATGATGATGATGATGATGATGATGATGATGATGGGGGATGAGGTTCTAGAGATGGAGGGAGAGAGTTGGTGGGGAGGGTCAGAATGAAGATGTGTTATGTACCTGTGCCTACCCCCTAAGGTGAATGTAAACTTCATGTACTGCAAACATGTACTAATAAAATGAAATTTAAAAAACTATTTCCCTTATTTGTGAAATCTTCCTTAATGTCTTATAGTAAATTTGTCATTCTCTATCTCTTTTTAAGTCCTTTTCTCCCTCATCACAGTAATTTAAACATTTAATTCAAAACTTTCTATTTCTACTGTCCTGCCGCCTTTACTAGGCTATGTTTTCCTTGAGTGCACAAACAGTATTTACCATTATATGTTTGTGACTAATACAGAGTATGACATAGAAAACCTCTATTATATTTTTCTATTTTTAAGGAATAAATACATGGATACATAAATTAATGAGTTCAAAAGATCTTACCTTTGATTCTGTACATTTCCCTTCCCAGAGAAAATCTTATCTAAAATGAAATCTTCATGGAAATAATCATGTTTAAAGCAAAGATGTGTATTGCTAATAATGAAATTCCTTGTACCAGCATAGAAGATTTTTATCCTCAAAGTCTTATCACATCACACCACTAACAAGTATATTTTTTTCCTCAGGTATAAATGCAATACTGCAGAAGAAAACAGGTTCCTTCTTATATCAGATTTCAAAGTCCTTCTCAGCTCCAGCAGGTAGGATATGACAAGCATGTATGTCCTCTTCCGGGTGGCTCAGTACCCATATCTCCCCAGTACTTCTCTGTGTACATGTGATAAAGTGCAAGTGACCTTGCAAGCCATCGCTCTTTTTGAAAGACCATTAACAGTTGATAAAAAAAAAAAAAGTCACCAAGTAACAGTACTTACTAGGCGTTGTCATTTCCCCACAGCTGTAAACATTCTTTTTCAGGAGGGATTACCAAGTCTTATAACACCATTCCATATGAAGAAAGCAAATAGCATTGCAGTCATTAGTTTTTATGGTTCTCAGAAAATGTCCAAGTATATTTTCCATGAGGCATTTTTCTATGGTGATATTAAACTACTGTATAGTTTTCAGAGCAGCCGGTATTCCTGGTTCGGTTTTCTTATATACATATTTATACAGAACTAAACCTAGAAAGGTCCGGCAGTAAGCACAAGGAAACATCCAATATTGGATTTTGAAGGCATCAAACATACAGCTAAATAAGAAGGGTGCGATACAGTATAGGGGAAGTTAACAAAAGATAGAATAGGAAGTCAAATCTCATAGTTGTCAAGTTTCATAGGAAAACAAATGGCACCAAGTACAGGGTAATTTCTCTCCCCATTTCGTGTGTGTGTGTGTGTGTGTGTGTGTGTGTGTGTGTGTGTGTGTGTGTTTCAGTGTGCGTGGTGCTTGGGATGGAACCTGCGGCCTCATGCATGATGTAGGTGCTCTAGCAGTGAGCCACAACCCCAGCCTCACCACCTGCATTTTGTCATCCTCTTTAGAGACTAATCAGATCTGAACCTTAACATAGTTCTCTGTGATCTGCAGGAGCCAGCCAGAAACCAGCACGCACTAAATCGCCAGTGAGCCCAGTGATCTGTGGGAGAAGGTATGGCTCAAATGGAGAATTTAACTGAGGAGATAGTGTTGATTTTCATTCTAGGACAGACCTACCCTGTCCTCAGTATATCTTTGAGCAATGGAAAAGCAAATGCAATTGCTATTTAGGGAAATCTAAAGTCATGGTGATATTTAAGGAATCAAAAGTTGTTTTTTTTTTTAATATAACATAAATTTTCAGAACATCCAGGTAAAGCTGTGGCTCAAAATGAATAGAAATATATGAACCAAGTTCAGAAGTCCTCTGGCATGATTATAAGTATTCCTGGATGCCAAAAGATCGTAGCACACTGACTTGAAGAACCTGCCAAGGGAGATGGATCAGGTTGCAGAACCAGCTTTGGGGAATGCAATGATCAGATTCTTTCACTTTTATTCCTTATTTCCTGCATGAAAAAGTCTCTGTAGTTTTGCCCCACACCAGAGGACCTGCAGGCACAGAAGAGGAATTTCCACAAGGTCAGTAGAAGGAGCTAAGAGATAAAGCTTTGGGCATGGAATTGGCAGGGCTATGGAGACACAAGAGAAAACAAAACTAAACTTGAAGCCTTCAGAGAAAGCAGCAAGAACAGATGCTGGAGAGAGAAAAGCCGAAAGGACTGGAGACTCAGTTGACGTGCATGATGTGACTATAGGCTGAAAGTTAAAGAATATATAGCAGATGCTTCATGTCAAACCTTACTGTTTTTCAAAAAATGAAAATAAATGTGCCTTTTTTTGAAGTGGGAAGAAAATAGATTATAGCTAAAAATTGAAGCAACACAGAATGGCATACTGAGAAAAGCAACCCTCTGCCCTGCACAAAAAGCACTCCAACTTTTAGAGATTATCACTATGAACAATTCAGTGAACATACTTTCTCACACCAGTACAGGCACGTGTATAAAGACATTTTGAAAAAAATACCTTAATATATACACTAATTAGCTCAAACTAGCAATTCTATAAAGTATACATATTTCAAACATCATATTGTACACCATAAATACACACAATTTTTAATCAACTAAATAATTTTGAAGATTTTCAAAAGCATGTCTTTTATAACCCGATACTGCCCTTAATAATATATTCGGGCATTGTTCTATGTTAATCACTATGGATCATTTTTCATTGGTGATCCACTGTAAGGATGAACAATAGTTTTTCTAACTAATCCTATTGAAGGGCATTTAAAATGTTTCTTATTCTTGTTTTTTCTACTATAAATAATCTGTGAAACATATTTTTACATTTATCTTTTTGTATCATGTTAATTCCTTCTTTGTGATAAAGTTTAAAAATAGAATTCTTGAGTCAGTATGTACAATTTAAAATATTTGTACTATCAAATTATTCCCTAACTCCATCAGAAAAGTTAAATTTACCATCTTACATTAAATAACTTTTTTCAATTTGGTCAGTATTTTTTGATGACTTGTTTTTGTTTGAACTCTTTATTTCTAATGAACTGATCATTTCCCATGTGTTTATTGATTGCTTATAGATGCTACTGAGTGTCTATACAAAATAGAGGTCACTCAAGGGCCCCCAACAAGGTAGAGGGCCAAATCTGTCCTGTCACCCTTTACCTGTTTTTGGTACGGTGTGAAAGCTGAGAATGATTTCTACATTTTTAAATGGTTGGTTAAAATATTCAAAGAAAAAATATTTTATTGCACATAAAATTATATGAAATTAAAACTTCTGTATCCATAAATAAAGTTTTACTATAATATAGCTACACTCATTCATGTCCGTATAAAATAGAAAAATTAAATTGTTTTAAAGAGACTGTATAGCTAGCAAAACCTAAAGTATTTACTATTTGGTCATTTAAAGAAAAAAAATTGCAAAATTATGTTACAGAGTAATGATTACGAGTACAGACTTTGGAGTCAAGACATCCTGACCCACACACCTAAGATACGACAGATTATTTATTTGAAACTGGACAATTCATTTAATTCTCTATGCCTTGGCTCTTATTTTTGGTATAATGGAGAAAATAATATTCAACAAATTTTTAGGATTAGGTGAATTACCATTTAGAATAGTCTCTAAGTGTTATATAAATGTTAATTACTTTTTACATTCTTTTTACTGTGCATTATCTTCTGTGGCCTTTGTCTTTCTTTCTTTTGATTGCCGGTTTTATGTTACATTAAAAAGCTTTACTAGTGATTTTTAATCCATAAAGTAACTTCAACTTACTCTTAGAAAGCATATTTTTAATTTCTTATATTACTTCTAGTTACAATTTATACAGCATTAGTAAAGAAAAGTGGGTTAAAATGAAATAATTTAGGCAAATATATACTAATAAAAAGTATCTCTGCCCTTTTCTCTCCACTTCCCCAGATACCCTTCCCATCTCCATGAAGTCTACCACTATTTTTGTACCATATATCTTTTATTTTGCTCTTGAAATTATTAGCAATTTGCGTTTCTCATTTATAAGAAACCATGACATTTAACCTCTGTATGTAATTTATTTTCCTTAGCACTATGGTCCTACAAATGACTCAAATTTATCTCTCTTTATGGCAGAATATTATATAGATATACATATCTCACATTTTATTTCTCCATTCATCTGGCGATGGGTATAATACAGACTGCTTCCATAACTTAGCTATTGGGAATCATGCTGATATCAACCTGGGTATGCATGTATCCCTGTAATATGATGCCTTCAACTCTTTGGAGAAGATACCCAAAAGGGCTATAGTTGGGTCAAATGGAATTTCTATTTTTAGTTTTATGAGGGATCTCCATACTGATTTCCACAGTGGATGTACCAGTTTCGATTTCCACCAACAAAGTTAATTCTCAAAATAACCAGAACATCATTCTTCCAGAATATAAATCAGGCTAACATGCATTTGCATTTCCTAGAGATCAACAAATCAAAGAACTGACAAAATATATTTCAGACATAACGATGTTATTTATACTGATTCATGATAAAACCTTTACCTGAACACATTAATAATTATCCCCTGCCATCCAAATAACATTTGGAGTTACCTTTGTGATTTCATAAAGCTACTTTTAAAGGTGGAATGGTCCAACAGTAAACAACTTAAGAAAAAATTATGTGCCTTTAAGTAAGAGATTTTTTCCTCAATTACAAAAAAGGGTTAATTTTTAAGCAAAAATATATAATCATGATATAAAGCAAAGTTAGTTACAGAGAAACAACATAGTTTAAAATAATAAAAATTTCTTTTGCTTTCCTATTTTATAAAATTATGATACTTTAACATGGGAGCTGGGGATGTGTGAGGCTAGCATGTGTGAAGCTCTGGGTTAAAATAAAACAAAATAATTTTAAAATTAATACTTTTGCTATGTACATATTATCATCAATGCTTACATATTATCACGAGTGTGAGAAAAAATAATTTCTGCAAATGAGTTAGTCCCATGAACTAGTACAGGGTCCCCATATTTAATAGCTATGACCCATCCATGGTCTTATATTTCTGAGAGGCCATACACTTGTTTGGCTGGCAGGATCAGCAGAGCTTTTAATTACTTCATTTTTTCCTATTTTCCTCTGTGAGTAGTCTAGTCTCCTGCCTAGCTCCAAAGTCTGTATTTTAAAAATGGTTTATATCAGACCTAATTCTCTGCTCGCATTATAACAGTGCACTGCTTCCCTCCAGGTTACCACCTTCCGGTCACCATGACAACCAAGAGTCCTTGGGAGGATTTAGCCTTCCATTATGACCTTCAACTCAATCTGGATAGTTAGTCTTAATATGGCCTTTCTTATTTCCTTGTGAACTCTAAGGGCCTTGTTAACAATCTGGTTATCATCTTCTCATTTGCATTCCTGCCATTTGTCAAGAATCAATAGATGAGACAAATACTTCCATATTTAGTAGATCCTATTTATAAACTGGGAGAAAAGCAAGAAGCATTTTAAAGAGATAAGAAAGCACAGTGTGTCGAGAGCAAGTTCGTGGAATAGGACACTACAGTGTTCATTCTGCCACAGAAACATCAACTCAAATAACGATATTTCACATGCATAAAAATACTTTTGCAAAAGCTAAGAAAACCAGGTGAGAGATTATAGCACAGAAAAAAGAAAAAGGCTCAGTGAAGAGGGTAGGAAGAACAGCTTTACATTAAACCATCATTACGCCAACTCCAGGCTGCACAGTTTGGACAGAGATATCCTTCTTTTGTGGAAAAAATGGGAAGTTAGTTTAAGATCTTGCCCTGGAACTCAACCCTGGCTAAAACTCAGCACAATGTCTGCTGTCACAGCTACAGAATCCAGCCTGGTTCCTGAGGACTAAGCCTCCAGGGCCTGCCCCACTGCCGGGCCCATATCAGTGGCCCAGGTTTTAGACTGGCTTCAGTGTTAGATCTGTCCAAGTGGCGCTAGGTTTCAGGCCCGTCCTAGTTCCAGGGTAGTAACCAGTTTGTGGCCTGCCTGATGGATTCATTCTCTGTGAGTGTCCCACCAGGAGGTCGACTCTAGTTCCCCTAGGATCCAGAAGGCCCCAAGCACTTGGCAGGCCCTCATATCTCTAGACTTTAGGACCACCCTAGCGTCAGCCCGGCCCACACACTGTTAGTCACCAGGCCAGCACCTCCAGACCCAGCCTTTAGATTGATCCTGGAGATACAGTCTATAGGCTCTAGGTTTCAGAAAACCCCAAAACCTGGCCAACCTACACACACTGCAGGCTTTAGGCTGACTGAGTGACAGGTCTGTAGAAGGCAACAGATTTGTACCTGTAGACAAGGCTGCAAACCATTCCACCCTATAGACTGGCCCCTTGGTTCCACACTTTAGCAGACTCAAGGTACAGCTGTCCCAGTAGGGACTAGTGCAATTCTGGCTCCCATAGTCAGAAGTTCTTGTTTACCCATGTAGACCCAGAACTAAGGCCCATCCCACAGACACAGGCACCATATCCAGCCCAATTTCAGTTTAGCCCCCTCGGACTCAGGCTCCAGCAACCCATCTCAGTGGATCCAAGCACCAGGCCCATCTCAGGACCAGGACTGGCCTGTGGAATAGAGCTTAAAGCCTACCACAATGGTAGGCCAACGCCTTGACCCCAGGCTTCATGTCGGTCCATGAAGACACAGATTCCAGGCTTGCGCTCATGGTTCATAGAACCAATAGAAAGGTTTCCTCAGTGGATCTAAACCTCAGGTCCAACCCTGCAGACCCAGACACTAGATCAGCACCAGCAATTAGCTTCCTGTCAAACCACAGAAGATGGCCTGCTCAGAATCTCTGGTGAAAGTAAGGACACTGTCAAATTCAGAATGTCCTGATACTATAATTGTGGTGTATGAATCACATCTATCTTTAGAATGAAGATTGAAAAAAAAACTATTATTATAAAAATAATAATAGCTGAGGTAATTTGTTAAGGGACATATAATATAAACGGGTATGCATTGCAACATAAAAATATAAAATGGGCAATGGAGTAAATGTCCACAGATTTTTAATGGAATCAAAGTTTAGTCCTTAGCTTAAAATAGCCAGTTAAACCTATAAGATGTTTTATGAAAGCCTCGGGGTAAACACAAAGGAGAAGCCTGTAACAGATACATAACAGATAAAAGGTCCAAAGTATGCCATTACAGAAAGCCAACAAACCACAAAGGAAGAAAATAACAAAGGATCTACAAAATAACCAGGAAATGATAAAAAAAAATGGCAATATTAGGTCTTTACCTGTGAATATTCACTTTGCACTTAAATGGAAAAACTCTCCAATCAAAATAGACAGAACTACTGAATGGATAAAAAACCAAAAACAAACCAAAAACAAGACCCCATTGTATGATACCTTACAAAACACTCAGTTTAGGTTTAAGGAAACAGAAACTGAAAGCGAAGGAAAACAGTGAGATATTCCATGCAAATGGAAACCCAAAGAGAGGAAGAGTAGGTAGATTGTTTTCAGGCAAGATAGACTTTAAGTTAAAAAATTATAATGTGACAAACAAGGCCATTTATAGTGAAAAAAGGTCAATTCAACGGGATGTAAAAATTATGAAAAAGTATGCATCCAACCAAAGCACTTAAATATATAATGCAACTACAAATAGACGTAAAAAGGGAGATAGTCTAAAATACAACAATATCTGCAGGCTTTAACACCCAATTTCAGCAATATGCAGATCATTCACACAGCAAATCAAGAACGTTACAACAGAGTTAAATTGCACCCTGGACAAAATGGACCTAAATGACGTCTATGGAACATTCCATCCAACAGAAGCAAAATGCACACTCTTCTCAAGTGCACGTGCAACATTTTCCAGGACAGACAACATGTTAGACCACAAATCAAATCTTTAATATGATTGAAATAATATCAAGTATCTTTTCCTGATAATAATGAAATGGAATGAGAAAATAACAACAGGAAACTTTTAGACAATTCATAAGACCCTGAAAATTAACAAACATGCTCCAAAACAACCAATGAATCAAAAAAAGGACATTAAAAGGAATATTAAAATAATTTTGAGACAAATGGAAATGGACATACAACATCCAAAACTCCTGATGTAGAAATGCAAGAGGGATGTTTAAACCAACGAACAACTGTATAAAAAAATCAAAATATGTCAAATAAGTTATATAATGGTATACTTCAGGGAACTAATAAAAGCCTAAACTAAGCCCAAACTTAGTAGTGCAAAGCAATAATACAGATTACAGCAGAAATAAATGAATTAAAGATTAATAAAATATTAAAGGTAAAAACAACTAATTTGGTATTTGAAAATATTAACAAAATCTACAAAAATGAGGGTAGACAAAGAAAAAAATTAAAATAAAATCAGAAATAAAAAAGAGATGTTACATGTGACACCACAGAAAGACAAAGGACACAAGCATGTGCTGTGAAAATTCATATGCAAACAAATTGGATAACCTAAAAAATGGATAAATTCCTTGACCAATACAATCTACTGAGATTAACACAGAAGACATAGAAAACCTAGGTGGGTGTGGTGGCATGGCCTGTAATATTGGACTGAGCAGGCTGAGGCAGGAAGACTGCTGTGAGTTTGAGGCCAGTCTGAACTACAGAGTGAGTTCAAGGCCAGCCTGGAATATGTAGTGAGAGTGGGTGTGTTTGTGTGTGTGTGTGTGTGTGTGTGTGTGTGTGTGTGTGTGTGTGTGTATGTGTGTGTGTGCGCGCGTGCGCATGCGTTCATGGAGAGGAAGAGAGAGGGAGAAGGAGGGAGAGAGAGAAATGGACAGAGAGAGACAAAGAGGGAAAGAAAGGGGAAGTCTGAACAAACTAATAAGGAGACAATGTGTAAGGAGATTGAGTCAGTAATAAAAAAGTCACCTATCAAAAAAAGGGGATCAAGATATAATACTGTATATGTACCAATTACCCATGATGAATATATTTATTATGTATTGCAAACATACTAATTAAAAAGATATTTTAAAGCCCATGACCTAGCTTCACTGCTGAATTTTATCAAACATTTAAAGAAGAACTAATATCAATTCTCTTTAAATTATTTCAAAAAATAAAAGAGGAGTGACATTTTCCAACCTCGTTTTATGAGACAAGCATTGCCTAAATACTAAAAGACAAATAAGGACACTGTAAGGAAAGAAAATTGCAGGCCAATATCCTCAAAGGACACAGGTACAAAATATCTCGATAGAATATTAACAAACTGAAATCAACATCACCATATAAGGATTTTTTCAAAATGGTCAAGTGAGACTTATCCCAAGGATGCCTACATGGTTTGAAATATGCAAATCTATATATGGAATACACAACATTAAAGAACGTAAGGCAAAAGCTATATGATCATTTCAATAGACACAGATAAATAATTTGACAAAATTCAATATCCCTTTTTGATAAAACCTCTGAACAAATTAGATATTCAAGTAATGTACTTCAATGTATTAAAGGCCATATATGAGAAAATCATAGCAAACATCACATTCAAATGATGAAATGTGAAGTGTTTTCTTTTACATTAGGAATAAGTCAAGGATGTCCATGTTCAACACTTCTATTTGACATAATATTGGAAGTCCTCACACAGTGACTAGGCAAGCAATAAAAGTAAATAGTAAATAAATAAACAGTATCCAAATGGAAAAGGAAGAAGAAATCCATCTCTATTTGTAAAGGGCTTGCTATTATACATAGGAAACCCTAAAGATGCCACCAAAAACTATCTGAATTAATAAATAAATTCAGTAAAGTTGAAAGAAACAAAATCAATAAAATCATACATCATATTTTCCATTCACTAACAACAAACTATCTGAAAATTTTAAAATTTTAAAATTCCATTTTCTTTTTTTTCTCTTAGTTCATGCTTGTGATACATAATGAATGCCTTCATTGTGGGGAGTTGGTACATGTATATATCTCATCTTAATTCTTTTCACTCCCCATTCCCCTCCTCTCACTCCTCTCTCCCTCCATCCTTAGGTCCTCTTTCCATCTGCAAATCATCTATCTCCCTGTTTCTTATACATAATATATCTTTTATTTTGTTCTTTCAGTTATTTTAATTTGGGGTTCTCAGCAACAAAAAATGATTAAAACCAAGGAGGTGAGAGACTTTTACACTGACAGCTATAAAATATCGATGAAATAAATTTAAAAAATGTACACATAAATTGAAAATTATCTCATATGCGTGGATTGGAAAAATTAATATTGCTAAAATGTTCATACTTCCAATAATGATCTACAGATTAAATATAATCCTTCTCAAAATTCCAACATTAATTTCCACCAAAGTAAAAAAGAGCAATCCCAAAAATAGGTACAGAACCAAAAAAAGACCCAGAATAGCCCAAGCAGTCTTAAGCAAAAAGTGGGAGGCATTCCACTACCAGACTTCAATACATAACACAAAGCTATAGTAATCAAAGAAGCACAGTTTGCACATAGAAATAAACATACAAATCAATAGAATAGGATAAACAGCCTGGAAATATTAACTCCACACATTTGCATTCAATTGACGTTTGACAAAGATTCCAAGAAGAATAGTGGGGAAATACAATCTCTTCAATAGATGCTATTACAAAACCTGGATATCCATGCACAGCAGAGACTACCTACAGAATGGGAAAAAAAATGCCAGCTACTTCTTGGAGAGAGGACTAATATCCAGAATATATAAAACTCAAAAAAAAAAAAAAGCAGACTCCATCAAAATAAAAGATCTGATCAAAAACGGGCACCTGAAATGAAGACATTTCTCAGAAGTACAAATGGCCAATAAATACATGAAAAAATGTTCAACATCACTGGTCATTAGAGAAATGCACATTAAAACAACACTGAGATTTTACCTTACTCAAGAAAGAATGACTCGAATTATCTTTAACTCAGATAACACGCTGGCAAGGCTGCAGTGAAAAATGAACACTTCTCCATTGTTGGCTGGGAAGTAAACTAGTACAACTCGTATGTGAATCAATATGGAGATTCCCCCCAAAAACTAAAAATACAAATTCCATTAATTCCAAGTATTCCTCTTCTGAGTATCTTCTAGGGAGAACTGGAGACATAATGTTGCAGAGATCCATGTATGCCCAGATTCGTAGGTGCACAGTTCATGGTGGCTAGGTCTTGGAAGAAATCTATGTGTTCCTCGGAGGATGAATGCATGAAAAGGGTGTTGTATTCATACACAATGGAGTGCTACACTTCCATGAGGAAGGGTGGACTTGTGCCATTTGTGGGAGGGTAGATGCACCTTAAGACCACGGTCCTGGGTGAGGTGAATCGGACACATAAGCTTGGATATCACATGGTTTCTCTTGGGTAAGAAACTCAAAGTATAATGATTTGAGAAGCAAGGTGGAGGATGAAAGGTAGGGAACAGAAAGATGGATCTTCTATGGGTGAGGAGGAGGATGGGGTGGGGGGTAGAGGAAGGGCGAAGAAGGGAATGCAAAGTGGGAAGAATTGGGATGCATTGTGGGCCTGTGCCGGCTTCCCACAATGGGTGTGATTGCTGTGCATTGCAAATAGGTACTAATGAAAATTGAAAAAAAAAATAGGAATTTTATAATCACCTTGTCAGTTACACACACACAAATGCACATGCACACACACACACACACACACACACACACACACACACACACACACACACACAGAGGGAGAGAGAAACCATGGCAGAATTACACCAAATCTATAGATCATTTGGTACCTTTAGTATCTAAGAATATCACATTTGTTTCCATTTAGTTAGGCCTTCTGTAATCTCAGTATTTGTAGTTTTCTCTATAAAGGTCATGATGACCATTTATTAAATTTATTCCTAAGTAATTGACTTATTTTTGGTAATTTTAATTGTTCATTTTATTACATTTGTAATTAATTGTTACTAGTATACAGCAATATGGGGTATATTTTCACGTTGACTTGATATGTAGTAATTTTCTTGAATTCACATATTTCTTATACTTTGTAGATGCTTTAGAATTCTCTACATACATAGTTATGCTATCTGCAAATAATAGAATTTTTATTTTTCTTTTTTAATTTTTATTTTTTTCTGTGCATATGCCCTTTTATTTCCTTTTTTTGTTTTACTAACTTGTTGAAGGGCTCCAGTTTGATGCTGAATAGAAGTGGTCAGAACAACTATCTTTATTTCTTGCCAGTCTTAGAGGCAAAACTTTCAATATTTTATCATTGACTATAATGTTTGCTGTGGTTTTAGTGCATATTCTTAAAAAAATTTTAAGAGTTTCTTTCTAGTCCTAATTTGCTAAGCAATTATGATTTCAATTATGAATAAATGTTGAATTCTAACAATGATATTTCAATACCTATAACAATTATATGTGTCTGTCCTTTGTGTTGTTAATATAGTAAATAACATGAATCTAAAATAAAAGAAAAAAAAATGGACACCCACATGTAAAAGAATGAGATTATATTCTTATACCACCCCATATTAAAAGTCAATTAAAATTAATTAAGTACTTAAAAAATAAAACCTGATACCTTAAAACTACTAGAAGAAAACAGGGGCAACCCTCTAATGACATCACAAATTATTTGCATATGATATACGTGATAAGGAGTTAACATCCAAAACATATAATGAACACATACCATTCAATATCAGGAAGAACAATAACCCAATTATACAATGGCCAAAAGATCTGAACAAACACTTCTCAAAAGACATAAATGGTGAATAGGTATATGCAAAAATACTCATCTTTATGAATCATCAGAAATTGCAAATCAAAAGCATAATGATATGTAATTTCACACCTGTTGAAATAATGACTATAAAAAAATGAAATGTAAGTGTTGAAGAAGATATGGAAAAGGGGAAATCTAGCACACTGTTGGTGGGAATGTAAATTACTATAGCCATTATGGAAAACAGTAAGGAAGTTCCTAAAAATATTAATGATAGAAATGTCATATGATCCAGTAATCCAACTACCGAGTATGTATCCTAATAAAGAAAATCATTATCTTGAAAAGATATCTGCACTCCCTTGCTCATTGTAGCATTATTTGCCATGGACACAATAGGGACTCAAGCAAGTGCCCATCAACAGGTAAATTTAAAAAGTCATCATGGTGGTAGGTACTATATACAATGGACTACAATTCAGTCTTACTAAAATTAAAAAAAGCAATTCATGTGGGCTGAGGATTTAGCTCAGCGGTTAGAGTGCTTGTCTTGGAAGCACAAGGCCCTGAGTTCAATCCCTAACACCAAAAAAAAAAAAAAAAAAAAAAAAAAAAAAAAAAAAAAAAAAAAAAAAAAAAAAAAAAAAGCAATTCATGTCATTTGGGCAGAAACTGGAGGATATTATATTAAATGAAATAAGTCAGGCACAGAATGACAAATACTACATGATCTCACTTAGATGTAGAATCTAAAAATATATTGGCTATCCACGTTCTGAAGGTTAAACTTAGACCCATATCTCTCAGCATACACTAAACTAAAATCCAGATGAATTCACAGAAGTACAAAAATGGAATGGTAGTTACCAATGGCTGGGAAATGCAAAGCATGAGGAGATGCTGGCCAAAGGTACAAAATTTCAGTTAGACAGGAGGAATAAACTCAAGAGATACATTGTACAAAATGGTGACTGTAAAAAAAAAAGTGTTACATTTTGAAAATCCCTAAGAGAACAGACTTTATATATTCTTATCACAAAACATAAGCATGTTAGGCAATGCATATGTTAGAGTCACTGAATTGTTCCACAATATGATATATATATATTTTCAATATGTCATATTGTATGCAATAAATATGCATAATTTAATTTGTCAAATAAAATTAAAAGATTAAAATTTAGAAAAATGAAAGCATGTTGTATTGATGGCAGCTCTGTTTGTTGAAACAGGGAAATTCAGATGGCTGGAGAATGTAACTAAACTGAGTGAAGAAAGGGAAATTCTGCTAAACTGAGCAGGTTTTCCCCTAGATACCTGCATTTTGGGAGCAGAAACCAGTATACTAACCATTGATTCCAAAAGAAATTTATCTCATTACAGTCATGAGAATGTGAGTTCCAGAGCAATATAAGGTATCATAGAAAATAAAGTTACAACTTTCCTTGAATGTTTGATTCAAGAGCTGTAAAGACTGACGAGTATACATAAATATACACATAAAAACCCATGTGGGCTGGCCATGGATGTGCACTCCTGTAATTCCAGCCTTCTGGCAGGCTGAGGCAGGGGGATCACAAGTTCTAGATCAGACTGGGCAACTTAGTTACTTAGGGAGACTCTGTCTCAGTATAAAATGTAAAAAGGGCTGAGGATGTAGTTCAGCATAAAGGGCCTGGGTTCAATCCCCAGTACCACACACACACACACACACACACACACACACACACACACACACACAAAGAGAAGGAACGAAAGAGAGAAAGAAGAGGGAGAGAGAGAGAAATAGAGAAGAGAAAGAAGAAGAAGAACAGGAGGAGGAGGAGGGGAAGGGGAGGAGGAGGAGAAGGAGAAAAGAAAAGAAAAAAAGGAAAAAAACCACACATGGAGAACCTTTGTTCTGTATAGGGTAACAACTTATAATTGGTGTTCAATAAATTCATGATCAAGAAACATATGTGCATACACTAAACCAATTTCCCACATATTTACTCACTGTCTTAGTGGAAGTACAACATTGGTATTTCTTTCCTAAATGGATGAAGTGAATAATGTGATATCTGGGAGGGAAGAAAAATCTGAAGCATGAAATGTTTTCAAGGACAATTTGAACAAAAACATCTACTTTTTTCTCTCAAAACTTTATGTTTCTAGACATGATAAACATCAAGTTTTTACATTAGAAACCACCTCTCACAAGATAATGTTTCACTTAAAATCTGAAAATAGGCATCCAAAATAATTGCACCAAAAACCTACACAAATTTAGAGTAGAATATATCTGGTTATTATCATCTATGCTCTCCAGTCCCTGTTCTCAAATGGGGGCATGCTAATATTCTTATTTCCTGGGAGCCATGGGCAGTATCATTAATAGAGAGAGGAAGCAAGGGCGTTGTATCACTTTTTATTTCCCACAGTGATGTTCTCATGGGAAAGAGAATTTTATCAACAAATTCACAGCTTCCCAGAGTTGATCATCAATAATCCAAGCATTTAGTCAGCTGGTAATTCTCCCCAAGTACACATTTCTGAGCCTTACCTATACCTGTTAAATCAGAATATTCAATCACCTAGGGATTTGTTTGTTTCTTATTTGTGATAGACAACACATAAACAAGGTTTAAATTCACAAGGAAAAAAAGAGCATATGATAAAATATATCCTGTTAACTATCTTCCTCTAGTTTCCCTCTACAAAGGCAATTAGTTTTACCGGTTCCTTGAGTATTTTAGGAGGATTAATTTATATTCCAGTAAATATATATATATGTACATAATTTTAATACACTGTCCCATATCTTGCTTTATCTAATTCCTATGTCGTTGAAATTGTTCCAAAGGATTACAGAAGGAAATGCTACATTTTTTACAGCTTCACAGTATTCTATTGTTTGGACAAGTAACAACATAAACAGTGTCATTCTGCATTTTTTGCTAGTACAAACACTGCCACGGTGAATAGTCTCATACATACGATATTTGCACAGGTGCAAGTTTCTGCATAATATAAATTTTTGGGAGTAGAATTGTTAAAAGGCATGTACATTTTTTAAAATTTTAATGAATATTGCTGTATATCTTTCCACAAAAATGTGCCAATTTTTATGAGAAACTTGTAGATTTTAGAAAATTCCTGAGTGAGATTAATGATCAGATGGAATTGGAGACCATGGCTCTAGAGTCATCAGCGAGGGTTTGAAGCTTGAATTTGCAGACTGAATCCTTTGCCTGTTTCAAAGCTTTCCTGTAGCATGTAACCTAATACTCCTCAAAGTTTAAAGTGCATATGTTTCATTTGGAGCTTGCTCAAAGGCAGATGACCTGAAATTATTTTTAATAAGCTCCTGGATGAGGCTGATGTTGTTGGTTCATGGACCACATCTTGGGCAACAGTGGCATATGGGGCTCCTCCATTCAGCAGCCCACTGAGTAGCATTGAGATTGTTTGATTTTAGTGCAGCCCTGTTCAAACCCTTTGGTCTCAAGACCCATCAACATTCTGAAAAACACTTTGTTTCTATGGGTTACGTCTATTTACAACATTTGGAAATAGAACTGAAAGTTTTCTAGTTGCTTATTTCATTTCAAATAAGAAAAATAAATCCATTACACATTAACATAAATTATATCCTTTTTAGAAAATAGTTTCCAAGAAATTAAGAAAAGTATTATTGTTTTATATCTTTAAAAATTCTCGAAATATTATCTTTAACATCTGAGCAATCCGATTTGTATTGTGTCATGTACCCTTTGCAAACTCCACTATACACTCTTGAGAGATTGAAAAGGTAAAACATGTTTTATTATGAAAATAGATTTGATCTTTCAAAAACATTAAAAGCATCTTGGAGGCTCTATTAGGTCATCAAACCATATTTTGAGAACCACTTAGGGTATGTTCCTTCTACCAAGCCACAGAGACTAGAGACTGCTTAAAGAGGGAGACAATATCTTATTCTTTATTTCTCTAGGTCTAGCTCAGATTATGTGTTGGGTTAGTACACATTGATTTGCTGACTATGTGAATCAGACTTTTCATTATATTGTCATCCTATTTCCTTTGTGTGGGCAGTTGCAAACTGGAACCTGGGAATAGAGGCGCAGAGGGGAAATGAGCCTCCTTTTACTCACTTCTTCCATAAATAAAGGTTCAAAAGTTTATAAAACTGCCCTATGAAGAATATAATTCCATCATACCACAAAGTATTTTACAATTATTTTGTTTGATACTGAAAAAAATAAGCAAAATTACTGCTATCATCCTCCTTTTCAGATAATGAAACAGAAACCTGAACCAATTTGCTCAACTCGTTATAGTTAGTAAATCACTGAGCTAGGGCTCAGAAAACAGAACTCAAGCTTGCATTATAAATAAGGTGAAGGGATGGTATAATGTATTTCACCATGTACTCTTTCATTTTGTACAACAGTCATACCGTTCGGGATGAGAATATTTACAGTAAGGTGCCTTCATGGTCATGAAATATTTCCAGTTCTCTGGGGGTGTTCAATCACACGCTAAAGCTGTGTATTTCCTGATCTGCTTGACAATGAATATTAGCCCTCTATTTGCTTTCTACTAAAATGCTGGAACATAATTAGGCTTTTCAGGAAGTCTGTCTTGGTGTCATCATAATGTTCATTACCATAGTGATTTAATGACAGCTTCTTCTGCTACTAAACTGACGTAATTATTCCTCAGGAAACATGATGTGTTATCTTCTAAGGAGAAGACCAGGTCAGAAATTGAAGAACTCAAGAGTCCCTGTGGAGTGCAAGGGCAAAGTCAATTTCTGTTTGGAAGAATTAGGAAGGTCTATAGTCTCTGAAGAAACACTAGGAGCATGGTTGAGAGTGGTGTTCCCATTGAACTCAACTCCAATTTCAAAAACCACAAATGGGGATCAAAGTCCTATTGCATCATTTCTAGCTAAATTTTGGCCTGCTTCAGCAAAGAATACGTTGGGCTTTCAAACCAAAAGGAAAAAGTGACTAGAGGCAGGAACTGGGATAAAGACTAGTATGCTTTTCTCAGTATGCTCACTTCAGGGATGTATCAGTTGCAAATTAAAATTAATACAAGTACTTGGCAAAGTGTGTTCTACACAATTTGCTTTTTAGTTTGTATCTGAAAAATCCAATTCAAAATCTGATTGTTAGCCTTAGATGCTGGGTGTGTGTGTGTGTGTGTGTGTGTGTGTGTGTGTGTGTGTGTTTGTGTGTGTGTGTGCATATGTATGCAGGGGGCAGAGGAAGAGACAGAGCTATTAAGGAGTATTACTTAAACTTAGCAATTTGGAATCATCTAGAAATTGCATCTTTTATATGCTGAAGATGTCATGGGAGTATACTTATCTTCAAATGTATCAAGAGATACATTAAATATGTACAGCTTTTTTGAAAATAATATAGCATTTTCGTCTAGTTTAACTGTAGTTAAGAAAATTACTAAAAAGAAACTCTTGGGAAGAGATCAGCAGGACTGGATTTTAAATTATAACTTATCCATAAAACATGAAGAGGCACAATTGATATTCTAGTTTAAGAATTAGTGACAGTGACTAACTTGGAGCATGTGTATATTTTCTTTTACTGAGGATAAATTGTATAGTTGGCTAAATAGCTCACTTTGCACTAAAATGGTACTATTTTAGATAGAAACAGCAATTGTCTGAAGGTCTTTTTTTTTTTCTTTTTCGGTGATAGGTATTTTCTCCCTGATCTTTTTCTTGAGATTCATATACTGAATGTTAGAAATGGGGCTTGTACTCATTAAGGTATATTTTAGTGAGTGGCAGTGATTATATATTCCACTGAGAGACAAAGCACAGCAGATCCTTGAAAAATAATGTAATCAAGTATGTGAAATAACCACCATTGTGGGATAATCTACTTTGTCATTTAGAATCCACTGCATAAATTAAACTAAGGTCATTTTTAGCATGATTATTGAAGATAGAAAATTCTGTAATTGAAACCAAGCCACAGACAAGTAATCAATGCAGGATTAATGTAGCTTGCATGCAGCATGAATGAGGGCATAGGGAATGGAGATGGCTGCACTTAGCCATCAGTAAGAAACACAGATAACTTTGAAAATATGGTTTTATATGATCGAATTTAGTGATATTAAAACAAAATTACAATATTTAAGCTAGGCTTCGAAAAGCAACTTCTAATGTTAATTCCACTCTACTTTATTCCGTCACAGAAAAGAGATTAGATCGGCTAACAACTCACAGAATATTACTGCCACCATCAACTTTCTTCTGAGGTCATTGTTATTTACTAAATCACCATTTCTCGAGTTCTGCAAATAAACAGATATATCATTATATTGCCTGGTATAGCTGTTTATAAGAAAAGTTAAGGATGAAATCTTTGAAATAAGAAAAATAAAAACAATCAAGCCAGAAATAAAGAAATAAATCATGCCCCTCCACATACACACACACACACAGACACACACACACACACACACACACACACACACACACACACACACACACACACATATATAGACATATTATATATATATAAAACTGCCCAGATGGAGAAACTAGTCTGCTTCTAAACAGGATGGACTACCTGTAAATTTCTTTTTACTAGTATTTTTAATATTTAATTTTTAAACTTTGAATCATTTATTACTTTTAATCGATATGTAATGACTGTGCATATTTATGGACTAAAGCACGATAATCTGTGCCTAAGTACAAATAGTAATTGATTCAGAGCTTAACAGTACAAAACTGGCTTTTAGGAACAAAATTTTAAATGACATTATAATTTGAATCATTGAAAAAAGGATATTTATCTGCAAGTCTAAAAGTCATGTTTGGTAGTAATTTTTAAATGGACCATTGAGTATTATCATTTCCTCACTGCATGATTTAAGCACTTACTATATATCCAGCAATGAATGATGTAAACTACTTGGATAAACCACAGCCTTTTGCAGATTCAACGTTACATTTTTATTTACAATGTGAATTTTACTTCTGCTCAAGTCTTGGGGCTGTCAGAGAACATGGAAATCAATCTCCTTGAGCTCAATTTGAAAAAAAAGTAGTAGAAGAAGAACCTAACATGGTAGCACATACATACAATCCCAGCTACTCAGACGGCTAAAGCAGGAGCATCCAGTCAGGAAGACCTTGGCTGTACATAAAATTTTAAATTGGTTGGAGATGTAAATCAGTGGTAGAGCACTTACCTAACATGCATAAGCCTCTGGGTAGAGTTTTCAGCAACATCCCCCCACCAAAAAAATTGGAATCATCTATTATGACCAATTTCTTTGCATGTTTTTCCTAGCTATATGAAGACAAATCTCGATCACTGTTTTGAAGAAATTTAAAATTTATACAAAGACCTCTAATATGTTATTAATAACATTGGAGAAGACTGCCCGCAGTGCTATGAGGACTTTATAATTAGGACAGTAAAAACATGTCATATTGTTATGAGGAACAGCTTCACAAAAAGTAGCACTGAAGATAGTTTTTGAGAAATGAATAGGATGAGAACAGGTAAACCTAGAGAGGCAAGAAAACATAGGGTGAGTTCAAAGACTAGTGATTAGTTTATTTTGGCTAAAAATATATAGTTACAGAATGAGAGGAGGACCAACAGGAACTGGTAAAACTAGGGCAGATGTATGCTGCTTCACATTTACTCATAGTGTGGCCTGTGGATAAAATGTGCTACTCTTCTAAATTTCCCACTCCATTCAATCCCTCCATTTCTTTCAAAAACTAGTTTAAGTTTTTACTTCCTTAGGCTTACTTTGATTACTCTGAGCCTTCTCTGATCAATCATAACACTTACTAACATGTACAATACAATTTAGCAATTGATGTACCACCATCTTGTCTTACTCTGTGTCTTACTTTCTCATTCCTGGGACACAATACCAGACACCCAAAACTTAAGGAGATTTTTAAATTGGCTCAAAGTTTATAGGGTTTCAGTCCGTGGTCAGCTGGCTCCAAGGTGGGGCAGCACAGCACAGGTGCACAGGAGTAGAATTTCTCAAGAGGATGTGACAGGAAGGATAGGAGGCAAGAAGCAGAGAGTAAGAAGGGAGATATGTCCTGCAAGGCCACACCCCCAGTGACCTGCTTCCTTCTACCAGGCTCCATTGCTCAACACCACATTTAGCTATAAACTCATCAGTAAACTAATCCATGATCCAGTGGCCTCTATGATCTAACCACCTTCCAAAAGTCCCACATTTGATTGCATGAGGTTTTGGTGGGGGGCACCTAGATATAAACCATACCATACTACAGTGTTACACTGTTACACTGGCCATGAACATGCCAAGTCCTTCCTGCATGGCTTTCGCCACATCCATTCAAAGTGATGCATTCAAAATCCCAAGACTGATCCTTCTAATGCTCTCGTTATGTTCAGAAAAAGTATTCACATTGGTTGCTGCATATCTCCTCAAAACAAAAACAAGAGTGTAGTCAAATGGCTATCAGCTCAGGGTTCAATACCACCTTCAAAAGTGAGATTCTGTGCGCCAGCTACTCTGGTATACAACGATCATTATACATTACACCTATGTATTGAAATATCAGACTGTACCTCATAAATATTTATAATTATTATGCATCAATTTAAAAAAAGAGTTTTCTTTAAGTTACTAACAATATCCAATATTTTCTAGAACTTTCCATGGAATCTCTTAATGGGCCTGTCAAAACATGGCAGGAAGACATGATACTCTTATTTTACTTGGTGCTAAAACAATGTATCCAGCACTTGTACAAGCTGTTAATTGGCCTTTGAGAATTTGGCCCATTTTATTCCAGGCATTTAAAATACAAGTGCCAGCCATTGGTTCTTACGTATTGGGGGAGGTACTTATTTTCCTTTTCCTTTGGTTTTTAAAAATTCACTGTTGATCTTTCAAAATGGATCAAGGCTTTTTAAAAGGATTATAATCACTAGCCCATTCTTTATAAAACTTTCATATCTTATTTGAATGTTAATATTAAGTGCTTTTTAAAAGTGTGAACTACCAAACTTATGAATTATCACTAGGTTATCAGGCATAAAAGTGTCCACTAGAATAGAATTTAAGTGCTGTGGCTATTACTTTGTCTTTAACAAAGACCAATCTACCCGACCTTTCTTTCTGCTGCTCTGACTGCTCTTTGGCTTCATTATAATAAATTGTCTTAAAACAGTGCAAAAAAAAATGGCAGAAAGGAAAATAATGTTGTCATGATTATAACTGTTATAACAGCCTAAAATAGTCATCTAGTGTCTCGTGGATGTCACAATCTACGCCAAGTACTTTATAAGTACTTTATTTCATTTAATCATTGCCAGAATCTGATGAAACAGGTACTGTGACTAACCTCATTTTATAGATGAATAAATTTGTGTTCTCAACATGTAAATAGTAGCCTCAAAATTGACAAAACTTTTGTTTGACTTGAGAGCCCTTGTATTCCACTGCCTCTCATTCACAGGTTCACTCAATTCACTGCTTCTTTAATATGCATGAAATATTACAGACCATTAAATAAAATATGATGGAGTATTTCACTTTCAAATGCTCCCTACTCATCCAGAGTAGTTATTTATCCTCTCTCTCTTTTCCCTTTTTCTCCACCTTCAAATAAATCGCCTGCTTTTATCTTTAAAAAATAAATAAAATATGACATAAATTTGATTTGTATACACAGAGCTTTACATATACACGAAAGAATTTCTTCTTAATGGCACCATAGCTGCCCCTGTGGGAATGAAAACTTCTTCAAGGTACCATGAAAGGTAGTAAAGTTATTTTCAAAAATATCCTGCATTAAAGAGTAGCTAAGAATGGCACCACCTTTTGGGGAAAACTTGCTCATCTATCATCTCCAGCTAATATTTTTCCTTGTTTGGATTTTTGTTGCATACATCCTGTCAACTTCCTGAAACAAAACTCTAAAAACACACATTTAACAGAGCATACTAAAACTTGCACTAAGAGCTATAAAATAAATTCTTTATATGTGTGAATTAGAAATACATATCACCTATTAACCTCTTTCTTATCTATGAATATCAAAAGGTTATCTGTGTGGGAGAGGTGTGCTGCATAACCTAAATTTGGGTTAACACTCTGAAACTCTGAGCATAATTACATAATCTAACTGTATCTAGAGAGCCATGGGACTTGTTTAGAGTAAGAGAGTATATTCATTTCCTGTGACTGATGTAACAAAGCACAAATTTATTTGCTTACAAAACAACTAGAAATCTGTTCTTTCACAGCTCTAGAGACCAGAAGTCCAAAATCAATTTCACGGAGCCAAAATCAAGGCAGAGCCTGGCTGCTTTCCTTCTAGAGGCTTTAAGAGTGAATCTTCAATTTGTTTCCCCCAACCGCAAGTGGTTGCTGGGTTTCCTTCACTTGGGACTATGTCATTCCAATCTCTGCCTCTGTCGTCACACTGTTTCCTCTTCTTTTTATCTTTTGTGGGAGAGGTGCTGGGCATCGAACTCAGGGTGTTGGGCTTGCTAGGCAAGTGCTCTACCACTTAAGCTAAATCCCCAACCCCCCTCCTCTTCTATCTGTAGCATCCATCTGCCTCCTCTTTATAAATATACATATGGTTTCATTTAGGGGTCACCCAGGTAATCCAGGATAATATCTCCATCTCAAGAGCCTTAATTTAATTACATCTGCAAAAATCATTTGTCTATATCCAGTAACATTTACAGGTTCCAGGTATTAGTACCTCACAGCTT
>PVJO010015115.1:0-46264 GCA_004026905.1 Hystrix cristata
AGAGGATCTGGAGGGGGGGCCAGGGGCAGGTGAGGGCGGAGGCAGCGGGGCACTGAGCAAAGAGGATGTTGTTGCCTTTTCCCTTCTGCAGACTTGCTAATCCCAGTCAGCACCACCGCCACTCCAGCCCTTCCCTCCAGTTTGAAAGGGAGGAGGGAAAGAGAGAGGGACAGAGAGAGAGAGAGAGAAACTGCAGGCAGCAGCCAGTATACCCAGCGTTGCTGGCAGACAACAGGGGAAATACAGTATTAGGCACCGGAGCAGGGTAGACAGAGACATCACTAGAGGGAGAAGTTCACTTTATGGCATACTGGATATTTGTCTGTGTCCTCTCTCCCTGTCTTTGCAGGCATGAAGACCCCCAACACGCAAGAGGCAGAAGGACAGCAAACCAGGTCATCTGCAGGACGGGCCACCGGGTCTGCAAACTTGACAAAGAAGAAAGCTTCCCAGAAGAAACAGAGGGGCAGACCTTCATCCCAGCCCCGCAGAAACATCGTGGGCTGCAGAATTTCTCACGGATGGAAGGAAGGCGATGAGCCCATCACCCAGTGGAAAGGAACCGTTCTGGATCAGGTGCCTATAAACCCCTCTCTTTATCTAGTGAAATATGATGGGATTGACTGTGTCTATGGATTGGAACTTCACAGAGATGAAAGAGTTTTGTCTCTTAAAATTCTTTCCAACAAGGTGGCATCATCACAAGTTAGTGACGCCAACCTTGCAAATACCATAATTGGCAAAGCAGTGGAACATATGTTTGAGGGTGAGCACGGTACCAAGGATGAATGGAGGGGGATGGTCCTAGCCCAAGCACCTATCATGAAAGCCTGGTTTTATATTACTTATGAGAAAGATCCTGTCTTGTACATGTACCAGCTTCTAGATGACTATAAAGAAGGTGACCTCCGCATCATGCCAGAGTCCACTGAGTCTCCTCCAGCAGAGAGGGAACCAGGAGGAGTTGTAGATGGCCTGATAGGCAAACATGTGGAGTATACCAAAGAAGATGGCTCCAAAAGGATCGGCATGGTCATTCACCAAGTGGAAGCCAAACCTTCTGTGTATTTCATCAAGTTTGATGATGATTTCCATATCTATGTCTATGATTTGGTGAAAAAATCCTAAACGTTGGGGTAAAATTTACCACATTTGTGGAAAGAAACCCATAATTTGTAGACACGCAAAAAAAAAAAAAAAGAAAAAAGAAAATGCTGCTTTTCACTGTATTGAAAGTTTAAGGGTCCCTGATGACCAGCATAACTGTTGTTTTGTTCTGAAAAATACAAATTTATGTGGATGTGACATGCTGTGTATAGGCACTTTCTCTTGAAAAGTTTGAGTGTGTTTGGTGGATGGGGCATGAAAAGAAGGAACAACTGTCAATTCAGCCTGTGAATAAAGTGCAGCAAAGCAAGTATCATCACTCATCTGAAAATGGAATGAGACTCAACTGGTCTGGTATAAGGGGGGAGGGCAAGGGGCTAGTGATGGGCTGTAGGGGAAAGGAGAGGAAGAGTTGACTGTTTAAGAAAAGGAGGAAAGGGGTCAGAAAGAGGGTGGCTCCCTGGATGAGGGATGACCTGTGGAGGGGAAACACCCAGGTGGGAAAGGAGTGAAGGATAACAGAGTGAGAACTCGGGGCCTAGAGGAAAACAGAATAAACTGAGTAGAGAGGGCCACGAGGATGCTTGGAAGAGATCCAGAGTGAGGAGAGAAAGATCCAGTAGGTAGCGGTCTGGGGAGAGTCCCTAGGACACATGAAGAGAGGCTGTCTCATGGTTAGCAGGCCAGAAAGGGAGGGTTGCTGAGGAAGGAGCAATTCCAAGAAGAAAGATTGACTGAGGAAATGAGAACACACTAAAAGAGGTGTAGGGAGTGGGGTCCATGTGGGGTGGGTAGGCCCAGGAGTTAGTTGGACTCCTACTGGTATCCCCATTAACCTCCCTGGATCTGTGCACAAAGGAAGTGACAACTGTCTGAGAAGGCAGATGTATTGAACGTTCTCTGTAAGGGTATTTTGACGGGGATGATTCAGAGGAGTTAAGCAGGAGCCAAGTTTATACCCATAAGGCTTTTCTTGTTTCAGGGAGTTTGTGCCACACCTGCGGAGCAGAGCCTCAGTCCTCAGCCTAAACTCACTAACATGGTGCTCCATAAACTCTGGGCTGTGGGAGAGTATGCTATCCAGACAAATGGAACCTTGCTGAACCCAGGTACAGCAGTGCCATCACTGGTCTTCCTCCTGCTGGGACATCAGAGGATTGAGCCTAATATCTGTCCAGGGCACGAGGAATACTTGATGGTCCATGCATCTTTCAGCAGCTGCCTGAAACCTCATTTGGCTACAACCAATGCTCCACCAAAGGGAGGTCCCCCGACACTAGGAGCCCCCTTCTCTCTTGACCCCCACAGAGCCTGTGGCTGCTAACATCTCCCTGGTACCTCCTGGACAGTGTTGACACCCTGCTAACTCGTGGGGAGCTGTAATGGAAGTGTGTACAACTCTTTCTTTCCAGGTGATGCGGTTGCCATGGAAAGTTGGGCTGGGAAATGTGACTTTGTGTAAGTAATTAGTTTGACTGTATAACGAATGCTACATGGAGGTGTTGTTGGTTAGTGGACAAAAGGAGTGGCAACCCCAATAAAAGTCCCTCAGAACTGTGGTGTCCAGAGCATGGGTCTATGTTCTTTTCTTCCTCTTTCTTTTATCTTTACAGAATCCTGCTGAGGTCCCCAACAAAATCTTTTCTCTTGATTCTGCACTCCTGTCCTACACTAAACCATACTTCTGTCCCCAAAGAAAGAGTGCCAGGGGACCCCTGTTGCCTAGGCTTCCCTAACTCCATGCATACTTGGGGCAGGGGGTGTGCTCCTGGGAGTTTAAAGAAGGTAGTAAATGCAGCTCATCCTTTCCACCCAATATTGACCCCAAGGTTCATTGATCGCCTCAAGAATTACATAAAGCAAGCCCATCTTGACATAACAGACATGAATTATTTATTTTCATACATCACATGATTTTGCCCAGCCAACACCAGTAGGTTCCCAGCGACCAATTTCAGACTGCTGTCATGTCATATTTGACTTGTGAGTTTTCATTGTTCTCCATTATTTTTCTTTTTGTTTTCTTTGGTGCCAGGGATCGAACTCAGGGCGTTGAGCTTGCTAGGCAAGCACTGTAACCACTGAGCTAAATCTCCAGCCCCTGTTCTCTATTTTAAATTAGACTCTTTGGACATCTTGGAGAGTTTGCATGATGTGAATCCATTTCTGGCTTCTCCTGAAAATCAAAACAAGCAAGCAAAAAACCACTGATCTGTGCCCATATTCTACAAGGATATCTAGGTTTTAACTCAGCCCCGTTTGGGCTCGGAATGCACTCTCGAGGTGCCCATTCCTCCTGGCTGGGCAGCTTCACTCTAAGGAAATGTACACTTGGCCCTGGAGGCATTTGCATTTGTGGTTTTTAGTCTAGACCCAGGGATATCTCTTCTGGTTGTTCTTGCTTTGACCCTATTCCCTTCTTAAATTCATTTTTTCCCTCTTTATCTCATGAATACTTTGCTTAGCTGCTTCTTGAGGAATTCTTCTAGGCACCAATGATACAATAATTAACAAAAGAATCAAATAAAAGAAGGTCCTATCCTCATGGAACATTCATTTTAGCCAGGGAGAAAGGCACTAGCCAAGATAAGTAAATATACAGTATTTCCATAGTGACAGTGAGTAGAAGGAAAAAATAAAGCAAGAAATAGAAAATGAAATTCACGGCAGGAGGCTGAACATAGATACAGTGTTTTTGGGGAATGTGGCATTCAAAAATTCAGTTTTCAGTAAATGAGAGAATTGTAGCTGTCTGGAGAAGAGAACATCCCAGGTAGGTGGACAGCAAATGTTAAAGCCCCAAGGCAGGATTCTCCTTTCTATTCTAACTGTGCTTCCCATATACACTATCCAAGTTTGTTGCCAAAGTAATGTAGTTAAAATGTAAGGCACCTTGCATCATCGCTTTCTATAGATAGTTGAATGACTTCCCACAACATTAAATGTAAAAGCCAAATTCCATTTAGTTTCCAACTTGCAGGGTGCTAAACTGACTTCCTGCTCCCCACGACCAGAGGAGCACCTTAATCACCTTAATGTGTGTGTGTATATGTTAATTCTTATAATAATAAAGAGGAGAAATTGCACAAATTGTATGGTAATAAATAGCTTTCTCATTATCTCCAACTACTAAAATGTTCTTTAAATTAGTACCCAGACTTTGATAGTAACATTTATAAATGTTATAGAGCGAGTACATACTGTTTTTTAAAAATTAGGAGGATTTCATTTAACATGCAAAATTCAGATACTTAATGAAATTTTGTTAAATTTTATTGTATGAAATATGCAACATCTTGCTTGCTAAAATTGTTCTAGAGAGGGAATATAAGAGTAGGTTTCAAACTTGCATTCTTAATACAAATAAAATGACATATTTGAGAAACATTACATATATTCAATAAATATATTGGGCTAGTATATGAATAGGCAATTTAGAAAATAGAAGACAACCTGGTAAAAAAATATATTACCTTAATATTGTGCATTATTTGCTATGTCTTTTCCATAATATATAATATATTCTTACATATATAATTTACTTCAACCATGTATTATTTTCCCCTTGCCAGAGTGTAAGCTTTATAATTTCATGATTTTTCTTCCTTTACATCCTGTGTTATATCTCAAGTAGTCAGATGTATACCTGGTGTATATGGGTGCTCAATAAACACTTTTTCACTTTTTGAATCTTGATAGTATTCAGGAAAATGGGAATTAAAATTATGTATCCTTTCATATGTATCACATCAACAACACATATCAACTTTGAGAATTTGCATTGGCCACCAGTAAACAATTCAGAGGTCTTATTCATTGCTGGTTGGAGTTTTAAATTGCAAATAAATTTGTCATGGAGGTGGAATTTTCTGCCAATTTCACTCTTTTGCATTGTTGAAAGACAGTGCTACATGGGTGTGTTCTGTTTCCATACTTCTTATAAGCCAGGCCCCACCTATTGTTTCTCACTCTCTTTTGATGGATATTTAAATAACTGAAGTCTTTGCAAAATAGAGACAGAAATTCTCTGTACAACAAAAGGCAGAAATAAGAATTCAGAAAGAACTGCAATATAACATATGTATCTTTTCAGAGCAAGGAAAAGGCATATTTACTGTCTGGTATAAAAGATGAATTTCCTTAAACTGAATTTTCTCTCCTCTAATGAAACTTACTATGTATGTGTGTATCTGAGGCACATTTCCTATGACTCCATGGTTAGTGGAGTTAGGAATCTGGGATAAATGCTGATATTCTAGCTATTGCTGTAGTTGTTAATAGTAAACTGTTTATGAGGTTAAATGAAGGAGATGTTTTTACTTTAATTACCTGGAAGTAGGTTCTAGGACAGAGGCCGGAACCGCTCCTTTTTGTTGCTTATTTAGTACCAGGTGAAGCAACTTGTCTACCAACTCGATGGTTAACCTCTGCCCCGCTCCACTGTGGCTAACAACACTAAGATTCACCCCGAGTTGGTGTAAGTTTTTGTCTCTGTTCAGAGAACAGTTGCAGAGACATACTACAGTACTCAGAGAAAACAGAGGGGAATGATTTGCACCATAGACAGGATACTGTCGAATCATTGATATTTATGCTAGTTACTTGAACAATGAGTTGGCTGAGAAAATAATGTTTATGAGCAAAGACTGTGAACAGCGGACTGTCTCCTGATTTAACTAATCCTTCCAATGATCATGAAAACATTAGAAACTTTGTGAGAAAACAATAAATAAATTACAAGTTGTTTTTCACCCTCTCAGGAATATCTCCGAGGCAAACAAAATGCTGTGTACACCATAGGTCAGTCATTTAATAGTATTTGGGCTCACTCTTCCCTAGATTAGGTTTATAGGGATGGCAACGTTACCCACTTAGGAATGAGAACCTGACCCAAAGAAATGTAAGTTCACTTAAAAATCATGTAGAAAGGCATTAGCATTACTATTATCCCAGAAAAGTCAAAAGCCTCCCAGCCACAATTTCTAAGTATTGTGACAAAATGTAAAATATTATTTTACTACCCTAGGTTATGATTAATTTAACGTAAAGACAGTGCTACATGGGTGTCTTCTTTTCCATACTTCTTATAAGCCAGTTTGCTAGAAGTTTGCTATAAGCCAAGTTTGCTAGAAGTACAAAACAGAATTCTAGGTGGAAAATAATTCTGTATGATTTCAGAGTGAAAACATTCTCTAAGACTAAATAGATAGTCTCAGCCATTAGGACTTGAACATTTAGAATGGTAGTGCTGAGTAATCTCAAGATATTGGAAGTTCAGTATGATAAGACAAAAGATGCCATTACACCATGCAGAATCAGTAGTGATTGCAAAGGCTTTCTAATGATGCAAAATATCTCTCTGCTTCCACCTTCCTCTTTTAACTCAACCACAAGTGCTATAAGGTGAAAAATGATTAGAGATTGGGGTGTAGTGGAAATCAAATGCTATATACACTCATCTAGGTAGTGTGAGAAACTTTGGTGTGAAGAAGCAATCAAACTTTATGGCTCCATTAGACATGGATCTCAAAGTCATTATTGTACTGCACTCACGGGAGGCAAGTGGCATCCACAATGGTATAGAGTGGGGAAAGAAAGACAATATGACTTTGTAAGTGAAAATCTTTAAGCCAATTCAATACTCTTAATGCTACCTCTATATCTGACTATATACTAGGAACTGAGGTTTATCCTTCTCTGTCCAATAGGTGTAAGATAAAATTAGAAAGGTGCTAAAGGGGCACAAATTTCTTTCCCACCATTTTCCCTGTATCCTGCTTAGTCATTCAACACAAACTGTTTAGCATCTCAGCAAGAAAATAAATCAAAGCCAATACTAAATACTTAAACTAGAAACTGTGGAACTGGTAGTAAGAGTTGTAAAATCTCTTTAAAACAGCTTATATGAGTAACACACAAGTTAATGACAGCCAAAAGTGAATAGTGAATTATTGTCAAATAAATTCAGTTGTCTCTTCCATGGTTTCATCTATTGCAGACATTATGATGGTGAATTCATTACACAAGCTGATGGTACATGATACACTCTTCTGAACACTGATAACACCTTTTTCCTCATACTAATGGCATCAAAAGATTGAGGTCTATTTATTCATCAGACAAGAATTTTAATATGCCTCAAAAGCCTTACTTGTCAAAAGTACAATGGATCAAAGATGTAAATGTTAAAACAAAAACACTTAAGTTAAAGAAAACTCTGCACAGTGAAGGAAACAACAAATAGAGTGAAGACACAACCAAGAGAAAGGAGAAATTTTTTGCACCTCTTCCTTGGACAGAGGACTAATATCTAGAATACATAAAGAATTCCAAAAACTTAGACTCCCATGAAATAAAACACCAAATCAAAATGTAGGCAACTGAAATGAATAGACATTTCTTGGCAGAATAAGTAAAAATCGCCAATAAATACATGAGAAAATATTCAACATCTACAGTCATCAGATGAATGTAAATTAAAACAACCCTGAGATCCTATCTTACTCTAGAAGGCATGTCTATCATAAAGAAATTAAATAATAACAAATGCTGGTTAGGCTAAAGGGGAAGGGGAACTCTTCTACATTGTTGATAGGACCGTAAACCAGTACAATCATTACATAAATCGGTATGAAGATTCTTTGAAAAATTAAAAATAGAAATTCCATTTAACCCAGCTATTCCCCATCTAGGTATCTTTCCAAAAGATTTAAATACATCACTTTACAGTGATACATGTTTGCCCATATTTATAGTAGCACAATTCATAATAGCTAAATCTTGGAAGCAGTCTATATGTCCATCAATAGATGAGTGGAGAAAGAAAATGTGGTATTTATATACAATGCCATACTATCCTGTCATAAATGATAAACCTGCATCCTTTGTAGGAAAATAGATGTACTTTGAGACTGTAATATTAAGTAAAAGAAATCATACACACCTTAAATACCACATGGTTTCCTTTATATGAGAAACCCAAAATATAAATAAAGAGCAAAATAAAAGATAATAGGAAATATAGAGATAGACCTTTTGCAAAAGGGAAACAGACCAAGAGATAGAGGGAGAATGAAGGAAATGGAGGGGAAGAAGATGAAAAAAGAATGAAGATGAGTTATGTATGTTTATCAACTCCCTGTGAGGAATGTAATCATTATATACTGCAAATATGTATAAAAGATAAAAATTTCACAAAAAGTAAATAGTACATTCAAGTTTACCTGATTTTGGCTCAGTGGCATACAGGCTTTAAAGAAAAAGTGTTTGATACTCCTTTCAGAGACATCTGTTTACCAAGCTGCCTTCTGAATGAAAGTTGTTGGCTAAATGATGTCCTTGACTCTGAGAGTTTTGACTAAATGCCTGTACGTTATTTACCGATGGCTTCAGTAAGCTGAACCCTGATAATGGCTATTGGGCTTCTCCATATCTTCAATCCTACTGCATATATAGAACTGAAAGCGTATATGAGTGCTCTCCTCAATGACCACAACTCAAGGCCGTTTCCACAGCTCTGGGTCATATTCCCATCGATGAGCTTTTGTTAACCAAGGAATATTGGCAATGATCTAGTTGTCTGGTCTGCTAAGAAACCTGTAGTGTTATAAAGATACCTCTTTCAAGGATTTCATACTAAATAAACAAATTGCTGTAGTTGCTAGTCAAATTACCAAGTCACTTATGTAGGTGATGACCATAGTAATAGAATATTTTCTGATAAGACTAAAATTGAAAACCAGACTGAGCATGTACTACATAAATTGCTGCAAATCCTGACTAAATCTATCACTATAGTGGGCATGACAACATATTCACCTTCATAAACATGACAAAAGTAAGGGACTCTATTAATAATGCAGAGGTTACTACCACATGCAAAACTTGTAAATCTTTCCATAAATTATCTACCAGTGAGAGCTGCAAATTACATGGAAGGTTATTGCCAGCACACCCACCACACTATACACCGCTATACCTAGCACAATGACTACAATAATTTTTTATGTCCTTTAGTGGTTAGTGGTTGTGCCTCACCACTGTTGACAATTTATCAGATTAATAGTGCTGCTGTTCTAATTTAGTGAGTCAACTCTGACTACAATATCCTGGTCCATAATGCTAATGTGCTCACCTTTTTAACGGTTCGAGACCGTTTGCCATCAGCAATGGTTCCTCGTGCATCACAAAAATAAATCAACTATGACCTAATAATGAAGATATTGTGGACTGTTTATGTTCCTAACTACTATACACAGCCCCTAGTATTTTTCAAATAGCTTCATTTAGATATAGTTCACTTACTACATAATTCAGCAATTTAAAATGTGCAATTTGAACTTTTATTATATACGCAGATATGTGGTGCTATCATTTTCATTACCTCTTACATTCTGTATGATGTAGCTATCAATTCCACAAACTTTCCAAACCCCACCAGACATAAGCAACCGCTAATTTACTTTCTCTTCCTGTGCTATTTGCTATTTAGACTATTTCACATAAATGGAATCATAATAATTGGTCTTTTGTAATTGACTTCTTTCAAAGAGCATTATATTTTTAAGATTCATTCATGCGTGCATCATGTTCCTTATTTTTATGACCGAACAGTAATCTGTTGTATGAATTCTACCCTTTGGATCTTGAATGTCGTCTTTGTTACTTTCTTGTCTCTGAGACACAATACCTGACACCCACAATTTAAAGAAGGTTTATTTTGGTTCACAGTTTATAAAGGCTTCAACTTGGCTGGCTCCAAGGCAGAGGGGCATGGCAGAGGAGAATGAGCTCCTGGCATAGCAGTGGGAAGCAGAGAGACAGAGAGAAATCATGGGAGAAGGGAGGGAAATAGACCCTTCCAGGCCATCCCCTCAGTGAACCACTGCTGAGTATCACACCCCCATGATCCAATTATGTCCCCAAGGCCTTACCTGTGAGTGCATGAGGCTTTGGGGGGACATTTAAATACAAACCATAACAAATGTGTTGAAAATGTAGTCCTTATTTTGATGTTATTAGAAGGTAATAGAAACCCTTAAGAGATGGGGTTTATGGGAGGTCTTATGTCATGGGGGACATTCATTTGAAAGAAATAATGAGGCTGTAGCTCTGTCCTCATCGATTCACTTTCACACCCAGCCATGAAGTGAATGGGCTTCACCACCACATGCTCCCAGCATGATATACTGCTCCACCACAAGCCCAAAGCAGTGGAGCCAATTGGTCATGGACTGAAACCTCTAAAACTGTGAAACAAAATAAACTTCAACTTTTCTAAAGTTGATTTATCTCAAGTATTTGTTGCAGTAGCAGAAAGCTGAAGAACATAGTAGATATACCACATTTTTAAATTCATTTTACTCTTAATAGATACTTAAGCTATTCTACATTGAGTGATTGGGAACAATGGTGCTATCTACATTTGTGTACATTATTGGACACGTTCTGTTTGGACACATGCTTTTATTTTTCTTTAAGTTTACACCAAAGGAGGAATTTTTGGGTTACACAGTAATTATATATTTCATTGTTTGAATTACCCGAGTGTTTTGAAAAGTGGCTGTGAAATTTGACATACCTACAAAGATTATATAAGGTTACAATTTCTCAAAATCCTCAACACTTGTTATCCGACTTTTTAATTCTACTGGGTGTAGTGTGTTATTTCACTGTGTTTTGATTTGCATTTCTCTGGTGATTAATGATGTCAAGCAAATTTTCAGGAACTTGGTGAATATTTAAATATGTTCCTTAAAGAAATGTCTATTTAGATCCTTTGACATTTTAATTGGGTTATTTACCTTTTTATTGTTGAATTACAAGAGTTCTAGATACAAGTGTCTTACTAAGTATACGAAAAGCTAATACTTCGTAAATTTTTCAGTTGTGCTCTTACTTTCTTGATAATGTACTCTGAGACACAAAAAAATTTCATTTTAAAGAAATTAAATGAATGTACTTTTTATTGGGTGCTCCTGTTTTTGCCGTCATGGTTGAAAATACATTGCCAAATCCAAGTTTATATAATTTACATCCATGTTTGCTTCTATGAGTTTTATTGTAACCCTTTTATTCAGGTCTTTAATCTGTTTTGGGTTTATTGTTGTATATTGAGGGAGACAAGGTTCTGACCTCATTGTTTCCCATGTGAATATACATTTGTCCCAGCACCATTTGTTTTACTAGTACAATATTGAAATGACAAAAGTAGACATGCCTACATTCTTCCTGACCTTAAGGGGGGAAAATATTGCGTTTTTCAGTATGAAATGTGATGTAGATAGAGGTTTATCATAGATGTTCTTTATGAGCTTGAAAAATTTATTTCCCCTTTAAGTCATTCCTTTGTCTAATTGAGGTTTTTACCATGTGGCAATCATATCCCACCCTTCTTACTCGTCATTGGTCATCACCATTCTATGTTTCACAGTTTTAAATTTGTATCTATATTGGTACATGTGTGCAGTACATAATGATTCCATTTATCGTTGTGACTTGGTACATGTACATAATACACCTTAATTCTTTTTACACCTCCTCCACTTTTTCTCCTTTCCCCCTTCATCCCTCTCATGGTCCTTGTGCCATTTGCAAAAGCTCTATGTTTCCTATTATTGATCCTTCATTTTTCTCATTTTATTTGTGATTTGTGTTTCTCATGTAAGAGAAAAAGTGTGATATTTAAGCTTGTGTATCTAATTTATTTAACATTATGGTCTCAAAGTTAATCCATATTTTTACAAATAACCTGAATGTATTCTTCTTTATGGCAGAGTAATACTTGTGTATAAATACCACACTTTCATTATCCATTCATCTGTTGATGGACATACAGACTACTTACACGGTTTATCCAATGTGCTGCTGTAAACAAGGGTTTACATCAATCACTGTAATATGAGGTTTTTAACTCTTGGGAAGATAACCAGAAGGGGAATCACTGGGTAGAATGCAATTTCAAGTTTTAGATCTTAGGAATCTCCATACTCATTTCCATAGTAATTGCATTAGCTTGCACTAATACAAAAAAAAAAAAAAAAAAAAAACAAACAAACAAAAAACAAGGCAAATGCTCTGTTTTCCCCTACAGCCTCATCAGCATTTGCTGCTTTTTGGGGGTCTTTGTGTGTGTGTCTGTGTGAGTGTACACATGTGTGTATCTTACTTTTCTCTCATTGCTGACACAAAATACCCAACACTCAAAGTTAAGGGAAAAAAGGTTTATTTAGCTCACAGTGTGTAAAGGTTTCAGTCCACAATCTGCTGGATCCAAGGCAGGGTGGCACGGCAGACAGGCAGAAGGCAGCAAAGGAAACAAGGGACCTATGCAGCTTCTTTCTGTGCCTTATATTTCATCCAGTCTGCCTGGATTAGGGTGGTACTAAACCAATCAGTGGATTGATTTGGTAATCACACATCCTTAATCCCAACATCACACACTCTAGATCCAGCCACCTCTGAAAAAGCCCCATCTATGACCTCATGAGGCTTTGGGGGGACATCTAGGTACAAACCATAACAATGTGTGATAGCCATTCTTGCTGAAGTAAGTTGGAAACTTGGTGTTCTTTTAATTTGTATTTCTGTGGCCTTTTGTATTCCTTCTTCAGAGAAATGTTTATTAATTTCAATTGCCCATTTTTTGGTTGGGTCTTTTATTTCAGAAGGTCTAATATTTTGAATTCATTATATTTTTTAGACATTTGTCCTTTGTATGAAGAATAACTGGAAAATTTTTCCCATTCTGTAGGTTGTCTGTTTACTCTGTTGGTTGTTTCTTCACTGTGCAGGGGCTTTTTAATTTGATATGACCTGATTTGTTGATTCTTGATGTTGTATCTTTGCAAATGAGTTTTTGTTGGGAAACCTCTTGCCTATGCCTATGTCTTCAAGAGTTTTGCCTAATTTATCTTCCAGCAGGTTAAGTACATCTGTTTTAAAATCTGGATATTTGATCCATTTTGATTTTAGTTTTGTACATAGTGAGAGATATGGGTCCAGATTCAATATTCTGCGTATGAGTAGCCAGTTTTCTCAGTACGACCTACTAAAGAGGCTATCTTTCCTCTAGCATATGTTTCTGGTCACTTTATCAATGATCAGATGGTCGAATATGTCTGGTGTTATTTCTACATCATTAATTCTGTTCCAATTATCTATGTGTCTGTTTTGGTGTTAGTACCATGCAGTTTTTTATTACTGTAGCTTCATAATAGAGCTTGAAATGTGGGATAGTAATGCCTCCTCCTTTGCTCTTGTTTGCCCAGGATCACTTTTGCTATTCTGTGTCACTTCTGGTTCTATATGAATTGTAGGTTTGTTTTCTCTATTTCTGTGAGGGATATTATTGCTATTTTGCATGAGATCGCATTAAATCTATATAGAAATTTTGAAAGTATGGCCATTTTGACAATATTGCTTCTGCTTATCCAGGAATAGGGGTTATCTTTACATTTTCTCATGTTTTCTTTTATCTCATTTTTCATGATACTTTGCTTCTCATTGTAGTGGCCTTTCATTTCCCTGGTTTGTTTAATTCCTAAGTAATTTTTTCTTTATTCTATTGTGAGCAATAGTGTTTGCCTAATTTCTTTCTCAGTGAATTCATTATTGGCATGTGCCTTAACACTATTGATTTTGTGTGTGTTGATTTTCTATCCTGCTACATTGCTGAATTTGTTTGTTAATTCTAGGATGTTTTGGTGAAATTTTTTAACTTTCTATATAAAATATCGTGTTGTCTGCAAATAGAGATTATTTGAATTCTTCCTTTTCTATATGTCTCTGTTTTATTATTTTTTCTCTTTCTTGGTTGTTGTGACTAATATTTTGAGTACTACATTGAAAAGAAATTGTGATAGTAGACATCTTTGTCTTGTTCCTGGTTTTAGAGGGAGAATTTTCAGCTTTTCCTCAGTTGATATGATGTTAGCAGTAGGCTTGTCATAAACAGAGCTTTTCAAATTGACATATGCAGCAAAGAATTAGGTTTCATTTTTTGGACGTCTGCCAATATATGTTTTTGAATTGGAGAGCTGAGACCATTTACATTGACTGTTATTACTACAGGATGCTGACTTATTCCAATCATTGCATTATTTTTTTTCTGTTTTTTATTCCTTTATTTTCCCCTTTTGTTTAACTTCAATCATTTTCTTGTTATATTTATTCCATTCTATTTATTTGCATTTTGGCCTCATTGTCTCTGCCTAAGATATCCTTGATAGTTTTTCTGGAGTTCTGGTTTGGTGGTCATTAATTTCTTAAGATGTTCTTTGTCATGGAATGTCTTTATATGTCCATCAATTTTGAAAGACAATTTTGCATTATGTATTTGTCAAAAGTTTGAAAAGTTGTTTTCTTTTAGGACTTGAAGCATTAATTCTAAGCTCTTCTGGGCTTTAAATTTTGTGTTGAGACCCTTGCAATCTTAATAGGTTTAACTGTTGGGGAAATTTTTGTGCTTTTCTCAGTTTTAAGATTCTGGGTTTGTTAACTCAGAGGTACCATAGAGAGTTTCTTTTTTTGGTGAATATTTGGGGTTCTGTATGCTTCACTTACTGCATGTTGTATTCTTTCCATATACTTGGAAAGTTTTCTGCTGTGATTTCTGTAAACAGATATTTTATTCCATGCATGCTATTTTTTATTTTTCTCTAAATCCTTTTCAGGTAGTTGTTGGATGCATATTCCTTACTCTTTTATTGTTTTGGAGGTGCCTTTGAGTATATCGCCTTGTGTTTCTTCTAGATCTGACACTCTCCACTCACGTATTTAATTTCTGTTTGGCACCTTTTTATGGACTTTATTTCTTTGGTAAATGTGTCATTCATATTTTGAATGGTTTTGGTTACTCTTCAATTTTTTTTCATCTGTTTCCTCTTTAAACTCATTGATCAGTGTGTTTATTAGTTTCATCTTTTGTTTTGTTGTGTCATCTTTTAATTCACCAAGTTTCTTTATTCTTTTATCATTTCCTACATTCAGCCATTTTGTGCTTGGTTTCCTCAAAGTCCCTTGGATCTCCTTTGTGTGAGCTGGAAACTTTTGAAGGCATTTTATTGCCTTGTTTTTCCATGCCATGTGTGTGCATGTGTGTGTGTGTGTGTGTGTGTGTGTGTGTGTGTGTGTGTGTGTGTGTCTGTGTCTACGTGTCTGTGTGTCTGTGTGTGTCTCTGTGTATGTCTGTGTGTGTGTGTGCCAAAGGTTAAGATTAAACAGAGTAAACAAGCTTTATTATTGGTGTGACGATCTCCTCATTAGGTTCTGTTTTCAAGTGTTTTTTTCTTGACTTTATTTTTCATATTATCAGCTACTTCAGCTTATTCAGGTTAATTAAGTTAGACCACATCACTACTGTAAGGAGAGAATTTCTACTGGTTATAAGAACATTAACAGTTCCAGCCATACATGAATCATGAGCATTAAAACTTGTTTTTATAATTCACATTTTTATCAATGTCCTTTGAAGAATATATCAGTTAGACTGGGATATGGAGGGTGAATGAAATAAAAGAGGAAGGAGAAAGGAAGGTAGTATGTCAATAAGAAGAAAGGAGGGTAAGAGAAATGTCAATGGGTGAAAAATAAAGAGGAGTTTGGACTCTTTCGGAAATATTTTATAACTTGAGTAAAGGGCTAGCTTTGAGGGTGTTTGAGAAAATATTTATGGAGTCAGGAGGAGGGATGTAGAGAGATGGAAGTGTAGAGACTGAGGGAGGCTGCGAGATTATTGGAAAATGTAAAAAATTTGTAGTTAGTTTTGTTTGGCTCCTCTGCTATTTTGTTAAGGGTTATCATGACATGCCCTTGAGTGGCAATATTTAAGTTAAAGCACTGGCTAATGCTTGTTCTATTTTGCACATATGCATGTATCGCTCTCTCTCTCTCTTTCTCTCTCTGTCTCCCTCTCTCTCCATATATATTTATCTATGAAATGCGGAGAAGAGGAGAGGGAAGAAATTGAGGAAAGGAAGAAGAATGAATAGGACCAGAGTGATGCATGGGAAGCTAATCAAATATTTTCATTTTAATTGGAGAAATTAGTCTATTTATATTCAAAGTTATTAGCAAAGGTAAAGACTTACTGCTGTCAGGTTGATTTTCTTCCAGTCATATGGATATTGTTTTTCTTCATCTCTTGTTATCTTGTGGTCGAATGCCTGTAATGGTAGTGTATGGTGCTTTTCTGATTCTCTTTTGTGCATTTAATTTTCCAGAAGAAATTGGTGTTCTGTTTGTTATCATGGTAGTGTTGTGTCCAGTGGGGGTGTCTGTGAGGGGGGATAGGGTCCCCCATAATGATCTTCTGCCTCATCAGGTTCTTGCCCTCACTCCAGCAAAGAATGGAGAAGTGGGACTGTTAGCATAAAATGAGAAAGTCAAAACTGATGTAGGGTGAAGCAAAAGATTATTTAGTGTTACAAAATACAGAGAAAGCAGAAAAGACACTATCTTAGTAGCAGGGTGGTGCTACAAGATAAGGGGCACCCCACTCAGGGCACCCAGTGAACATGAGATGTACTCATAGGAGTAAAGCTGTGTTGATGATTTGTGTAAGGTAGGAAATCAGTGTCTTAGCCTTTGCTTCTGAGGAGGGGACAAACACAACCTACAGTAAATGTGAGTAGCACTTTCATAAACATACAATAGGACATTTTTTCTCATGTACATGGTGCACAGATACGCATGTGATGATTTTACAATTGTCAGTCACAGATACAGTCATCTCCCACAGCTAAGCATGTTATAATCTTATAATGTTGGTCATCTGATTTTTGTCCTGGGTTTTTCCTTATGTTCCTCTAATCCTCCCTGATAGTTCACCCTCCAAGTTGATAATCTTAATTCTGTAGGATGGGGAGGGTAGTGTGATGATTCTTGCTGGTTAGGGGCAATGTGAAGAGCAGGTGATGTTGGTCAAGCAGGAACAGTGTAGATGGCTGTGGGGGAAGGAGGCTGTTAGCTCCATGATAACTTTCATCTGTAGGATCATCTGCATTTTGATAGCAATGGTGCTATACAGACACAAGTGTGAAACTGTAGGCTGTCAGCTCAGTTGTTTGCTGTGACACAGTCCATGTTTCCTCTACTTTTTAAAGGGCTCAGTCTTGTATCTAACAGTGTCTAGGAGTCTCAGCTGACCCTACAATAATTTATCTGTCTTTTATTTCTAGATATAGGAATCTTTTCTAAGTCTGTGCAGTCAGGTATTCACTCAGACGTTGCTTATCTTTTTTAATTGTTTTTAAAATTTGTACTTATTAGTACATGTGTGTAGTAGATGTTTACATTCCTTGTGGGAAGATGGGACATATCCATAAACACCTCCTCTCTTTTACCCCCTTTTCCTTCCCTCCCTCCCCCCTCCACCCATTTCTTGATACTCTTCCTTTTTTTTGGACATGTTTGCAGTACAAGGTTTTCCTTTCTCTTTTTAAGTATAGTCATGGAGATCTATCATGACCGAATCGGCAGTGCTGATGATGATGAGTACCCCTGATTTTGTAGTGAAGAACAACAGTTATTCTGAGGCAAGGGCAAAAGATAAACCTTGATAAGGGATGACAAAGGAAAAGACAACCCATTTGGAATGAAATTTAGGCTTTAGAGAGTGTAAGAGGGGAAACTGGCCGATGTCTGAAACATATTACCCTAGTACCACCCCCCCCAATCTTTTGTTCACAACACCTTAGAAAAGGACTAAGCTGAGGAAAGGAGCAAATAATTCCCTCAAGGACAGTTTTGAAGATTTAATATAACCACAGTCAAGCTATTCTCTTCACTGATTGCAGTGAGGTTAGACAAATCTAACCTACAGACTCAAAACAGCTGAAAAAGAACAGAGTAAAATTTAATTGCCACACACCACTGCCTGTGAGCAATGGTTCAACAGGGGTAGAGTTTTAGACAACACAATTTGTGTGTGTGTGTGTGTGTGTGTGTGTGTGTGTGTGTGTGTGCCAGGGATTGGACTCAGGGCCTTGTGCTTGCTGGGCAAGCACTCTAACCACTGAACTAAATCCCCAGCCCCAACACAGACAATTTTTTTTAATTTTATTTTAAACCAAGAACATATATCGGTACATTTTACATATAATGATCACATTCATCACATTTATTTTGTACCTGTACATGATGCATCTTGGTTCTCTCCCCTCTTCCTTACCCCTCCCCTGTGTTCCCTCCCTCCCTATTTACAGCAGGTTTAGTCATAATTTTCCATATTTTCCCTTTCCCTTTTCTTTCCTTTGTTGCCTTTCTGCTTTTCCCCCTTCTTTCTTTCTAGTAATCCTCTCCTTTGAATATTATCTTCCTTTTATAGAATATCTATTATACCTCTTTGTCCTTATTTACAGTTATGGTTTCTCATATCAGAGAAACAATTTGATGTATACTCACGAGTGTCTGATTTATTTCACTTAAAAGTATGTTCTCAAGGAACATCCACTTACATTCAAATGACTCTAGTTTATCCTTTTTATGGCTGTGTAGTACTCCATTGTGTAGAAAAACCACATTTTCTTTAGCCATTCATTGGTCGTTGGGCATTTAGGCTGTTTCCAAGACCTAGCTATTACAAATTGTGTTGCTGTGAGCATGGTTGTGCATACATCCCTGTGGTATGACGATTTTAATTCTTCTGGGAAGATCCCCAGTAGGGGAATAGCTGGGTCAAATGGAATCTCCAGTTGTAGTTTTTTGGGGAATCTCCATATTGATTTCCACAGTGGCTGGACCGATCTACATTCCCACCAACAGTGGAAGAGAGTTCCTTTTTCCCCACAGCCCCTCCAGTATTTGTTATTGGTTGATTTTTTCATATACGTGGTTCTTTCTGGAGTGAGGTGGAATCTTAATGTTGTTTTGATTCAACATAGACAATTTTAAGAATAATAATAATATGCTGCCTATTTCACCTACACACAAAATGAGTGTGGTATGTGGAACGATCAGCACCCTACTCACGATTATCAATGGTCTCCCAGGGTGAAGGTGCACCAAGGAATGTCTCTAATTCAGAAGGGTAGAAAGAAGTGAAGACAACGTGATGATAGTGACTCTCAGGAGCCAGAAGGGAGAAAGTGTGGCCTCTTGTTTATTCAGTGGCAACAGATGAAACTAAGAAATGTGATCAAAACCAGGGACAGTGGTATTTTGACCATAGAAGAGGCAAGAAAATCCTGCGAATAGAAGACACAGAGAAGACCATGATATTTATCCTTCAAATCAATCAAGATAACTAGATCAATGCAGATCTACAGAGGGGGCACATCTGGAGTTTGAAACTATGACATGAATTAGGAAGGAGTGACAGCACTCGAAGCATTGGACAGACATTTGTCTGTTGCACAGAGCAAATCACATGGCTAATTCAAACCAGACAATGACACCAGTGAAAAGATATCTGTGTGTGGAAGGTCTAGGTTAATGCAATAAAAATTGTGTGAAGACTTTTATTCCTATTTCTATTATTATTTCACAAATTGTATTTATTGTAACCTTGATCCTTTCTTGTATTTCAGCAGTCTTGTTTTTTTTTTTTCTTTCCTTTCTAGTCTCTCTTTTAAACTTTCTTAGCTTTTTTTCTCTTTGTTCTTCTTTGTGGTATTGGATGATTACAATGTTATAAACTTCAAAGGTTTCCCTTCTGATCTGCTTTCTTATTTATCATGTCTTCCCTCCCATCCTTCTGTCTCCCTGCCTTACTCTCAGTCCTCTAACACACACTATGTTGCTTTCTTGCCTTTCACCTTCTTTCCATCTATCTGATGGCATAAGCACAACAGAGGGCATTAAGGAACAAGAATTAACCATTCATATAAATCAAACTGTACCACTTAAGGGCATATTGTGGAATCCTTAACAAAATTGGGACTAAGGGATGCCCCCCAAAACAACCAACGAACATATTAAGAAACACCAGCAATCTCACAGCCTCTGCCAATCTCTCACTATACTGCAACCAATCTGCATACAATTTTGACTAAACAAATACTCTCCCAAATCCCTCTACACCAGTCCTTTAGCACAGATATGAAATAAATACAACAAGGTCTAACTTCCTATTTTCTTTTTACCCGTTGCCATATCTCTTACATTCCTCTCTTCACATTGTCAAACACCCTTCCATTTACTCTTCTTTTTCACATCCCCACATCTCACACATCCCAGTACAAATAGCCTGTAAGGGGCATTGACAAAAGGATGAAATTATCCAAAGTTTAATGTTTATAATTGATGTTTGCATAGTTTTGTTGACATTACTATAACCAGTATTTTTTTCTCCTTGCAACACAGTGACAATTGTGAGCCTAATAAAATTGAAAAGCTTTTAGAGTTGAACAATATCCCCAGAGAAATAAAGGCATGAGCACATCACTGAAAAACAATCTAACTAAAGAGGTCCTTGTATCAACAACAAACTCTCCTTGCTCTATTCGACCTCAAACTTCAGCATCAAAAAAAAAAAAAAAAAAAAGAGAGAGAGAGAGAGAGAAGAAGATACCCTGGTCATTGAACTCTCAATTCATTCCAAATTCATGTTGAATACTGAAAAGTTTGAGAACTAAACATATTTTTCCCTGAAGAAATAATGGAAAACAAATAATTTGTTCTGAGGACCAAAAATTGCACTTATAAATTTGGTTTTCTAAGACTTTAACACATTTCACAATGATTTCTTTCTTTAACTTTATTGTGGTTCTCACAATTTTCCTCTTAGCTTTACTGATGGTATCACTAATTTTCTTTGGAGCCATGGTTGCGATACTTTATGCACATAAAGTGCAAGAAACCCTCACAATGATGAATGTTTTAATGCGCTAACACAAGAAGTATATATTGCCTGGGTGAGAGCAGTGCTTAGACTGAAGCATCACCTCTTTGTGCCTGTGGCAAGAAGCAAGTTTTGACTCACTTCCACCTGAACAATTTTTTCTTTTCAAGTTATATTTTTCAGTTCAACTATCGAGCAAAGTTATTAACACTGAGCAATTTTTTTTAACTCTGCTGTTTGAGTAGTGGAAATTTGAGCTCGGAGCCATTCAACAACCAAACTATCACTGTATATAAAAACATGAAAAAGACAAGCCAAAAAATGCTCCCCCATAACTCTCAACTGTCACAAAGCAGATTCTAGCGTCACCAAAGGAGAGAAAAGAAAACATCAGACTACAGAGCTGTACAAAACGATTAAGGAAGAGCTAAATTACTTGGTGAGTTTAAAGAGGGCATGAATCAAAAAGCTGAGAGAACTAACATTCAAACTGGATGACATAGATATGGGAGAAACAAAAAATTGGAAGAGGTGACCAAAATGGTTAAAAAAATGAATGTCAAACTCCCCAAAGATACAGACTCCATGAAAACATTCCCTATAGAAATTCTGGAGATAAAACATTGTATATAATTCATAAATTGTAGAAATGACCATGTGAAGACAGGGTTCCTGAAATCCAGGACAAAATGCAAAAGCATGAGCAATTACTCAGAGAGATCTTAAAAACCATAAGAGAACAAGAAAATGTCACTGATACTAGATGACACAACAAAGACTACATTAAGACTAGTTAAAGAAAAATTAGAAGAGGACGTACATCAAATGAAAAATATGCTTACAGAAATCATAATGTAAAACTGTCCAAGGATGGAGTCATACTTCCAAATACAATTAACCAAGGTGTGTAAAGCACCAAATAATTACAATGAAAAGAAAAATAAGCTCCCCACAGCACCTTGTAGACAAAATCCCAGATGTGAAACAGAAAGATGAGATTTTAAATGCTGTCAGAAACAAGCAAAAAATCATGTATGAAGAAAAACTCATCAAGATTGCACCAGCCACATAAACTTTAAAGGCCAGAGGATTTTTGACTGAAGTTTCTCAAGTTATAAGAGCAAACAACTTCCAACTTAGAATAATATATACATCAAAAATATCTTACAAAATTGATGGAGAAATAAGGACTTTCCATGACAAAGAATATCTTAAGAGATAATGAGCACAGCACTCAAAAAAAAAATGCTCAAGAATATCCTAGAGACAAAGAAGCCAACAAAGCCAAAAAAAATCAAATGGAATAAACACATCAAGCAAGATAAATAATTAAACAAAAAAGAAAAAAATAAAGAAATCTTCAACAGACAGATACAATGATATGAATAAATCAGTATCTTTCAGTAATAACTCTTAATATAAATGACCTCAACTAACCAATTAAAAGACAGAATGGATAGAAATCAAAATCCATCAGTCTATCACATTCAAGAAAACAATTTATCCAAAAAAGAAATCCACAGCCTAAAAATCAAAGGATGGGAAACAGTACCAGTCACTAGAAATACAAAAGCAAGAAGGGTAGACATTTTATTTTCAGAAAAAGTAAACTTCAAGTTAAAATTGTTCTTGATACATATTTGTTAAGGGGACAATTCAACAGGAAAGGTATAACAATTGTAAATATATATGCACCAAATACTGTAGCATCTAACTTCATAATACTGCTGGATATAAAAGACTGAATATACACCAACATAATAATAATGGGTGACCTCAAAAACCCACTTTCACAAGTACATATCAAGCAAAAAAAATTGACATGGAAATATCAAAACTGACCCACACCTTTGAACAAATGGACTTAATAGATCTCTATTAGTATTTCACTGACTACTCCCTAGCACAGCAGAATACACTTTCTTTTCAGGAGGACATGGAACTTTCTCCAAAATAAATCACAAAATAGTCCACAAAGCCTGCTTACATAAATATAGAAGAGTCCAAATCAATTCCTGGATGCTATCAGATTATTGTGCACTGAAACTAGAACTCAATCAGTAAAGAAAGCATAGAAAATTTATAAACACCTGGAAACTTAATAACAAACTACTGACCACTCAGTGGATCACAATAGAAATCAAGGAAGAAAATTTAAAACTCCTGCTATCAAATGACAATTCCAGTACAACACACCAGTATCTATGGGACACAATGAAAGCAGTCTTATGAGGGGAGATCTTTGCAGTCAATTCCCACGTTAAGAAAACACAGTGAGCTGTAATAAATAACCTAATGAGGAAAATCAAGATGTTTAAAAAAAACTGTCCAAACCCAAAAATAGTTTAGGAAGGGAAATCAGAAGAAAAATTAATAAAATTGAGACTAAAACAATACAATAATCAATGAATCAAAGAGTTGGTTCATTGGAAGAATAAACAAGATAGACCTTTAGCTAGATTTACCAAAAGAAGGAAAGAAAATACATCAATACAATTAGAAATGAAAAATGTGAGATCATGAGGAATACCACAATAGTCCAGAAGAAAAATTTGTGCTCCAAAAGATGGAGAATCTTGAAGAAATGGAGAGATTCTTAGACACATATGAATTATCAAAACAGAACCATGAAGATATTAAAAATTCTGAACAATCCAATAACAAGCAATGAAATTGAGGCAATAATACAAATCTTACCAAGAAAAGCCCAGGACCTCAGGGATTCACTGATGACTTTCAGGGCAGTTATACTACCAACTACTCAAAGCCTTTAGTGAAATTGAAATAAAAGGCGTGCTTCTAAATACATTTCTGGTCGCTCACATCACTCTGATTCAAAAACCACAACAAGGCATAAATAAAACTATAGGTCAATCTCCCTAATTAACAAATGTAAAAGTCCTGCATAAGATATTGGAAATTGGAATGCAACAAATCATAAAAAGGATCCTATATCATGATGTATTAGATTTTATCTCAGGGATGCCATCGTGGTTCAACATACTCAATCCATAAATATAATACATCACTTAAACAGAAAGGCATAAATCAATGATTATCTCAACAGATGTAGAAAAAGCCTTTGGCCAAATCCAATACACATTGATGCTAAAAACTTAAAAAAATAGATATAGAAGGACATTATATCAATCTGATAAAAAGCTGTTTATAAGAAACCCATAGCCAATATATATTAAATGGGGAAAAGCTGAACATTTTCCTTCTAAAATCAGGTGCAAGACAAGGGTGAATGAATTCTATCACTTCTATCCAATATAGTACTTGAAGTATTAGGCAGATCCATCAGAAAAGAGAAAGAAATACAAAGCAATATGCGGGGCTGGGGATTTAGCTCAGTGATTAGAGTGCTTGCCTTGCAAGCACAAGGGCCTGAGTTCGATCCCCGGCACCACAAAAAAAAAAAAAAAAAAAAAAAGCAATATGCACACGAAAGGAAAAAAAGCAAATTATCATTATTTGTAGATGACATTTTTCTTTATATGAAAGACCCAAACACTCTACTAAAGGATTTTTCCAGTTCTGTGAAGAATGTTGTTAGTGTTTTGAATGAGATTTCACTAAACCTATATATCAATTTTGGTAATATGGCCATTTTGACAATGTAGATTCTGCCTATGATAACCTTTCTTGATGTATTGATACTTACTGGCAGGATTTTTTTCATTTTAATTTATATCCTGCATTGTCTTCTTAATTTGATTGTTTTCCTATATGTTGTACATGTCTTTGAACTTTCCCATACCATTCTTTATAATTTTTGTTCAAGTATTCAATCCATTTGCTTCATGTTATTTGTTGCTAGATATTTATAATCTTTAGAGTTTCTATATTACAGTATTTTTCCATATTACTTATTTTTGTTTAAATTTACACATTTGTTGGATCATGTTCTATTCTCATGGGATTATTCTTAGTAAGTGGTTTTCTCCTGAATATAAGTCTTGTGATCAAAATTTATTATGCAATGTTGGCTTTATTTTCAACTGGGCACCATCATGTAGTAGCCCTGGACCTTCTTCAACTGTAATTAATGGAGTTGGTCATTGTAACAATCAGTGTTCACTACAGGAAGAGATGGAAAAAAATATATATATATTTATAAGGTAGGTTTACAATGGATGCATACAGAGACTCGGGTGTGGAAGAATGCAAAATGGCTCTCTGTGCATTGGAGGTCCAAAGAATCCAGTCAAATTTCAAAAGGCTGGAGCTTACTGCAGAGTCCCATGTGAGTCCAAATCAGGAAGCTGAAGCATCTGCACTGGAGGGCTGAAGAATCTGTACTGAGAGCCAGGAGACGGATATCCAAATGTGATGGCAAAAACTGGAGATAACCTGAAAAATCAGAAGTGAAACTTTTTTCTTTTCCTTTTCATTCCATCCAGACTATAAGCCTATTGGTTGGTGCCACCAACACCCAAGCTAGGTCTTCCCTCCTCAGTAAGACCATTATTCAGGCACATCCAGAACTATGCTAAACCAATTCGCTGGGTGTTTCTTATTCTCATCTGCGAGGACTGTCCTGGTGATAGTTATGCTGTATTATGATGGGAGCATGGGTGATAAGAATTAGTTCCTTGGCCATGAAACTGAATATTAAGCTGGGTCTCACATGTTTCTCACTGTTTCTGTCAACTGGCACTGTCTCAAGAGAAAGGCAAGTGTGTCATAGGCCTATTTCAAGGATGGAAATTAGATAGGCAAAAATTCAAGTCACTCTCTTTGGTGTAAAGCCTTTTGGCAAGTATAGAATAGTGATTTGTCTGTGAATCTTGCCTGTATATGGGGTATATAGTTTTTGCTGGGTATTGTGTTTTAACACAGCAGGCTTGGCACTGAGCTCCAAGATGAAGAACTGTGCTAGCTTTCGTGGCCTATTTCTCAGCAGGGAGAGTCTTTCTCCTCACTGTATGACTTAAGGTTGAAGGAGAGGGGTTGGCAGTCAGTCACCTAGACTAATGCAGTTCCAGCAGTTTAATATATTGGTATTGGCATTGTAACAGAATTCAGGGTGCTTTTTTCATCTCTAAGTTTCAAGATGATGGCCTAGGACTGAGATTCAAGACCTACTTCTTCCCCTAAGTGAGAGTATTTTTTTCTACACTATTCTGCTTAGAGTTGGGGGAAAGGTGACATGCACAACCCTTTACTTCTAGAGTTTTGGATACATTTTTCATTTTATTATAATACAGGCAGTACCATGATCTCTCCATGATTTCCTTAGCTCTTATAAAAACAGTTTAGTGTGTAAATCTTATGCAATTCCCATATTGATCTCAAATATTAAGCATTAGATCTTGGATCTAAGACCTCCTGGTTTTCAGGCTGAACTTACACCATTGGCTTAAATTTTCACGCTTCAGGCCATGGGCAAAAATTATACCATATTTCTCTTGGAACTCTGGTTGCTGACTGCAAATCTTAGAACTTCTCAGCCTTCATGGTTGCACAAGTCAATTCTGTATTATACATATGCATGTATGTGATTTATATATGAATATATCCTGCCTCTTTCATTTCTCTGAAGAATATTAACTTGTAGTTTTTGTAGCAAGAGTGATTGTTGACTAACAAAAATTTAAAGATAATTTTTGTGCTGATTCTGCAAGGATAGATACATAATTCAGTAAATGCAACATTTTGAATGAACATAATAAAAGATAAAATCATATCATCTGAATAGATGAAGAACAGGTTTCTGATAACATTCAGCACCCCTTCATTTTAGAAATCTTGAAAAAATTATAGTACTTCAGCATAAGCAAGGTAAGACAAACACAAACACAGCCAACTTCAAGTTGAAAGGGGAAAAGTAAGAACTGAAACAAGACAAATGTTTCTTCTCTCAGCACTCTTATCCAGTGTACTACTGGAATTTTAGCCTTTACAATTAGACAAAGAACAGAAATGAAAGGCTCATAAATAGGAAGGTGAGCACATGATACAAGTTTATACAGAAAATCCTGAAGACTCCACCAAAAGATTATTAGAACTGATAAATGAATTTGTAGAATAGAAAGATATGAATTTATATACAGCATTTCATAGACCAATAATTTTAAACAAAGAACTCAAGAGAGCAATGCCATTCAAAATATCTAAAAAATATCTAAGGTTGAATTTAAACCACTTAGTGAAAGACCTTACCAAAAAACCCCACTAGAAGACATTATTAAAATAATTATAATGAAACTCAAAACATGAAAAGGCATCCCATATTCATGGAATGATGTATTAATATTGCTAAAATGCCCATAATGTCCAAAGTGATCTACAGATTCAATGCAATATCTATAAAAATACCAATGACTTTCTTCATGAAGCTGGAAAAAATAATCCTAAAATAAATATGAATGCATAAGAGATCCCAATAGCCAAAGCAATTTTGAAAAGTAAGCGAAGCTGAAGGAATCACAATTCTTTATTTGAAGACATACTATAGAGCCAAAGTGAAATAAATCAGACACACAATCTTAAATATCACATGGGTTCTCTCATATGAGAAATGCAAAACATAAATAAAAAACAAAATAATAGAAAACAGGGAAATAGATCTTTTTCAAAAGGGAAGGGGAACAAAAGATGTAGGGAAGTTGGAAGTAGGGGAGCAGAAGGGGTTGGAAAAAAATTAAGATGTGCTATGTATATGTACCAACTCCCCATGAGGAAGGTAAACATGTAAAGTAAACATACACTAATAAGAAATAAAAATAAGTAAAGGCAGTATGGTTTTTCCATAATAACAAACAGATAGATCAATAGAACAAAAGAGATATCCCAGAAATAAACCCACACACCTTCAGCCAATTGTTTCTTGACATAGTTGCCAAAACCATGCATTGCAGAAAGGACAACTTCCTCAAAATCAGTTGTGGGATGACTGAATTTCCACATGCAGAAGACTGACTTTACCTTCTATCTCTAACCCCGTGCCCAAACTGAACAAAGATTGAAGACCTAAACATAAGAACTGGAACTATAAAATCACTAGAAGAAAACAGCAAAAACACCACAAGAAAATTGTGTTAAGATTAAAACCATAGCAATATTTGTATATGTGATGTTTTTAGGCTAGTACACTAACAGCACATGCAACAAAGCAAAAATGAGAGTATATAAAGTTCAAAATATTCTGCAGAGCAAAAAAACTAAAAAGTAAGAATCAGCATAAGAGACAATCTGTCAAATCTAACAAATAATTAATATCCATAATACATAAAGAATTCCAGCAACTGAACAACAGACCATGAGCGGTGGTGTACATGGGTAATCCCAACCACTTACTAGATAGACTGAGGTAGGAGGATCATGATTTTGAGGCTGACTGAGTAATATAGTGAGACACTGTCCCAAAAACATACAAACAAAAAACATAAAAAATGAAAAATAAGCAATCCAAATAAAAATGTGTGAATTATTTGAATAAACAATTCAGAAGAGAAGAAATACAAATGACTAATGAATATATCTAAAATTCAGTATCTTTGGCCATCAGGGAAATGGAAACCAAAACCACCATGAGATATCATGTCACCTCAGTTCGAATGGCTGTTGTAAAAAAAAAAAAAGTATATCTATCTATCTATCTATCTATCTATCTATCTATCTATATATATATATATATAGAGAGAGAGAGAGAGAGAGAGAGAGCAGGTGTTGGAGAACATGGGAAGGAAAAGGAAGTCTTACATGTAGTTGGTTGGAATACACGTTAGCATTGCCATTATAGATAACAATATGGAAGTTCCTCAAAAACCTAAAAATAAAATTGCCATGGGAATCTGCATTTTTCTTCTGAGTACATAGCCAGCATGAGCAAAATCCGCATATCAAAAATATACCTGCATGCTCATGTTTATTAATAGCAAAGGTATTGAGTTAACCAGGGGCTCATAAGCAAAAGAATGGATAATGAAAATATGATATGTAGTTAACCACAGAGGAATTAATTACTGCCATTTAAAGCAAAATATATGCAACTCAATGAAATTATATTAAATGATACTAAATAAATGAGACATAGAAAGACAAGTACCACATATTCATTTTCATAGGTGGAAGCTAAAAAAGGTCCGCCTAAATGTAGTATAATGGTGTCTACAAGGCCTGGATGGTTGTAAAAGGAAGTTGAATTTGATTAAGTCACATTGTATGCATGTGTTAAAATGTAATATTATACTCGTTGCTATGAAAATGTTAATAAAAAAAACATTGTCTGAAATCTCTTTCAATTTCCTTTTTTAGAGTACTGTAGTTTTCAATGAAAAGATCTTTTACTTGTTTTGTTAGATAGAGTCCTAAGTATTTCATTTTTTTTGATGCAATTGTGAACGGAATAACTTCTGTTATTTCTTTCTCAGTGAGTTTGTTATTGGTATATAGGAATGCTATTGACTTTTGGGTGTTAACTTTGTATCCAGCTACGCAACTAAATTTAGTTATTAAATCTAGAAGTTTTTTGGTGGAATTCTTGGGGTCTTCTATGTAGAGTATCATGTCATCTGCAAATAAAGATAGTTTAACTTCTTCCTGTCCTATCTTTATCCCTTTTATTTCTTTCTCTTGCCTGATTGCTCTGGCTAATGTTTCTAGAACTATATTGAATAATAGTGGTGACAGTGGACAGCCTTGTCTTGTTCCAGATTTTAGTGTGAAAGCTTCAAGTTTCTGACCATTTCGTTTGATGTTGGCCGTTGGTTAGAATTAAAATCATCATATCACAGTGATATATGCACAACCATGTTCATAGAAGCACAATTTGTAATAGCTAAGTCTTGGAAACAACCTAAATGCCCAACAACTGATGAATGGCTAAAGAAGATGTGGTTTTTCTACACAATGGAGTACTACACCACCATAAAAAAGGATAAACTAGAGTCATTTGTATGTAAATGGATGTTCCTTGAGAACATACTACTAAGTGAAATAAATCAGACACTTATTAGTACACATTGAATTGTTTCTCTGATATGAGAAACCGTAAGTGTAAATAAGGACAAAGGGGTGGAATAGATATTATGTTTAAAAAAAAAAAGAGAGACAGTATTCAAAAGAGAGGAGAACTAGATAGGGAAAAGGGGGATAAAGAAGAAGTTTAAAAGAAAAGTAAGGTGAAAGGGGGAAAAATGGAAAAGTGTAACTACACTTGTTGCAAATAGGGAGGGGTAGGTGAATGGAAGAGAGGGGAGGGGAAGGGGGGAAGAGGGGGGAAAACCAAGATGTACCATGTACAGGTACAAAATAACCATGTTGATTATGATCATTATGTATACAATGTACCAATACATGTTCTTGGTAAAAATAAAAAAAAATAAAAATAAAACAACCCCAAATAAGTTTAAAAATTAATGAAAAGAATGTGGTCATTCACTGCGAAGAAATTATTGTCTTAAATGTTGAAGTGGGAATGTGTTTTGCAAGTCCCTGATGAATCTGGAGACACTGAGACACTAAATTAATTGTCAGTGGAAAAATGTCCATTTATCTCCCAGTAGGAGTGTCCTCTTCCATCCTCTTGTAAGGAAATTAACACTACTTTCTCCAAAAAACCTATAATGGTCTCTGTAAATACAGTTTCCTTGCACAAAATTATAGATTCTCCTCAGAACACATCCCTTCACGTATAGGATGTAAAGAATTATATAACTAAAATTATATTCCTAGAATCACGTTTTAGGAAGCTCTTAAAATTCAAGTGTAACATGTGACCTATAGGAGACAATCTGCACTTCAAAACAGCTACTAAATTTTTCTAAATTATATAAACAAAAATCCAGGCAACATGTATGGGAATTGATATTAAATATGTCTAGTAAGCAAAGAAGGAACACAAAGTTGTACTACATCAAATTTGTTTGTATGAGTTTATTTATTAGAGATAATGCATTTCATATTGTAGCTTGAGGAGGTAGAAAGGGTTTTAATCATTTTAAATGATTACCTGAACCATGGACAAAAAATAGTTCACAGTGATTGAGTTACTTGACTTGGCTTAACATAAAGGAGAGAATGCACAGTGTTAGAAGGTTTGGAAAATTAGAATATCTTTGTTATCTGAGATCTAGTCACTCACAAAGGAGACGTGCAGAAGGAACCTTTCACTGTCAGAGTAAAAAGTAAATTTTTGAGGGAAGCCTTGATATCCTTGAAGACTTCTGTGATCTGTCCTATCTTTGTATGCCAGAATTTCCTTTAGCAGCTATATTCACTCATTTGGAAAACCAAAATGAAAGAAGTAATAACTAGTTCCAAGGGTGGAAGAAACTAAGCGGTGGCAAGAAATTATCAAAGGCACACGTAGCTAAGGTTACTAAAACGTTCAGCAAAGTCAAAACAACTATCACAATAATTTGACAACTGACCTATAGTGATGGTTAGTTGACCATGTTCCTATTAAAGGTGGATACATACTTACAATCACACAAATTTAGGTATAAAAGTCTTTTCCAAATCATAAATACATAGAGTGACAGCTTTCAAAGAATTTGTAGATTTGAGTCAGTTACAGAACTAGAACATATTGAATGAAAGGGAGGATTGATACCTGAGAAAATATTCCAATTCATGGTAAAAAAAAAAAAGTATACTGTTAGTAACTCCCCACTCTTCTCCATAGGGTCCTAGGTCTTTTACCAAAGTAATGATACATTAGTGAAAAGGAAATAATCAGACCTTTCTGGGAAGACCATACACTGCCTCTGCATAGATACCAATTATGGGAGGCTATGATCCTCCCAGCCTACTAGGGACTTAGAGAGATCAGATCATACTTAGCTGAAATCCTTCTAATTATCAGTCCACCTACTTTCCAAAACAATCCTATGGGTATTTTCCAGGTGGCAAAAGAAAATAAAAAGAAAGCCAAGGACTTTTTACACCAAACATAAGAAAGAGGCTTCAAGTAAATCTCTGTAATGTGCAAAGCCATCCGACAAATTATAGCTACAACAGGGTAAAAGTGCAAACTTATTTCCAGGACATTTCAGGGCAGACTAATTTCACAAGAGAGCTTCGGTTTGTCCTGTACACCTCAAATTGCCCAGGTCATTTTTCCTCATGTATAGATGACAAGGCATTCAGAGGCTGTTGTTACTGTGGTTCAAACTTGCCCAGATGAAATTTTCAATGGTTGCAGACCTTGGTGTTGATCATGAGATGCTAGGTTCATGGATATTTCTGCTGATATTTTCAAGGAAAGCCCAGAGGATATACAGTGTGTAGTAGTTTCAGAGTCTCTGTAAACAGTGTCAGAAATATAGACGTTCCAGCAATTAGCAACAGCTGCCTGAAAAAGCTGTGGGCATCAGGCAGAGCCAACATTAGAGAGTAGGCACATGCACTAGTATCATCAAAGACATAGCAACTGGGTCACTCAAACCCTATCCATTCTGCCACATTATGCCCGAAATCCCGAAAGTGAAGCATTACAATTTAATGATTCACCTGCTGGATTGTAGCACTATTTTATTCCAAATCTTGCTTTCTATTTATGTATCAACACATTTTGAAATGTTAAAATGGGGATTTATGTGCTGTACCTGTTCCATGACTTTGTCTTGGAGTTATAAAACTTTCTACATAGTTTGTACAGAGGGTCATGGCTGAGCTTGCCTTGAGTATAAAGGAAAACTTTCAACTTAAACGTTAGAACAATGCAGAAACAGTTAAGATTTTGGAGACTCATAAAAGGATTAACTATGTTTTGTTTTGTTTTATGAGATGGACATGAAACTTGGGTGGCTGGTGGGAGAAGGCTCAAGTTAAGGTCTTTAATCCTCCCACCAAAAATTGGGAAAATTGCCTTAAAAGATATTGTGGTATCCTGATTTCCTTTCTCTCTTTTTCTCCCTGAAAATATGGTCAGTGGTTTTTCTCTGCTACATGCTACCACAAAGATGACAGAGCCAACCAGTTACGGACTGGAACCTATGATGAGAGAGAAAATAGGGCTTTTTTCTTCATAAGTTGATTAACTCAGGTGTTTGTTATAGTAATAGAAAGCCAATATTAGCAGTAAAGGCATAAGGGAAGCCACTGGAACTCTTCCTATCCAGTAATATAACAGACCATAATTAATAACACACTATTGAAGGTATTATAGAGAAAAAAAACCACTAACAGGAACCTGAAGAATGCAGGGGTGATGATTTTTGTCCCATCCATAATTAACTAACCTATGTAGTCTTTATAGGAAATAAATTTTTGTGAATGACAGTAGGTGATTGTAAGCCAAGAAAGGTAATGTCTCCCATCAGAGTTGCTGTGACAAATGCACTTTTATTGTTTGAGAAAATCAATATATCTCCTGGAACCTTGCATGTATCTATTGATCTGTCAAGTGCATTTTCCATCATGTAAACAATGACCACCAGCAGCAGTTTATTTTTAGTTGACAAGACAACATGCTCAATTTCCATCCTGTGCTGAGAATATATCACCCTTCACCTCTATATCACAATTCACTTAGCAGGGATCTTATAGGGGCATTATGAGTGGACAGAAAACACCTGTACCATACATTTTCTAATGAAAATATGTACTTTAGCATAACGGTAGTCAGCTATGCATCTCAGTAGCTGTGATGGGCGAACACAGGAAGCGAACTTTGTATTCACTCATTTGGTACATGAACAGCAAACTGTATGCACATGTGTCAAAATGTAACAGGTGAGTTTTACCCATGTTGTGCACTGGGTTACATTTTTCGTGTATTTATAATTTTTTAGTTAAACGTTTTCTTCTGATTTTTCTTGTAGAATTAGCCCAACTTGGAACAAGATCACACTCAAATCTGCTTTTAGAACTTCAAGAGGAGGTTAAAATTGAGTCATCAGGTGGCCCGGCTACTGATGATGACTTGGACCACGTAAGCCAAAGAAGTTAGCAAGATAAGACAGATGAAGAAGTACAGAATGAAGTTTTTGATTCAGATGGGGAAATGCATGGTAATGTAAATAAATATTTCGCTAGTCAAAATGCTACAAAATGGTCATGTATGAACAATTCAAAATGAGAACTAGATCAGACAATTTTATTAGGTTCTTATCGGGAGTGAAACTTATTGGATGGACTGCCAACACTGCAATTCAATGTTGGAAATTGTTTGTAATGGACAGCATGCTACAAGATGTTTTGAAATACACTAATAATGAAATACAAGTAAAACATTCTAAATGAGTCAGTAGTAATATTCAAAAATATGTTTATCATGACACCTCAGTATGTGATTTAAAAACCTTCACAGCAGGACTTTATCATTCTAATCATCAGAACTAAAGTATTTATGGAGAAGTTACAGATGTGTTGAGATATTTAGAACAATAATGACACTCAAGGGATTTGGTTTCCTTCAAATTTGCCTACATTTTGGTGACAAAAACACCTGACAAGAAAAAAAAAATCTGACAATTTGGCTGCTATTCACTAATATTTTGAAAGCTTTATTTCCACCTGTCAAGCAATTTATACACCATCTAAATACATGCAAATGACAAACAACTTGCATCATTTTGTGGTTGTTGAAGCTTTTGGCAATATGTGCCAAATTAGCCTTCTAAGCATGTTATAAAATTATATGCCCTGGTAGATGAAAGACATTTTACACCTTGAATTTAGAAATTTATTCTGGAACTCAGCCACCATGTCTTTATTCCTATAGTAATAAACCATATGATGTATTGAACAGACTTGTTGCACCTATTTCAAAAAGTAACAAAAACTTCACATTCAACAATTGGTAAACCAGTTACCCACTGATGTTACATTTGCTAAAAGAACACCAGTTGACCAGCAGAAGGACTATTCCCAAGAACAAAGCAGAGATTCCTGAAAAAAATGTTGCAAGTTAATAAAAAAATGTGAGCACAATCTTTGAATTTTAGAAAGACATAACATTGGCCTCCTATATTGAGAATAAAAACCAAGAATGTTGATCCTGTCAATATTACACCATGATGATCAGTTTGATAGTGAAGTCAGGCATGGTGATGCACACCTGTAATCCCAGCACTCAGGAGGCTGAGGCAGGAGGATCCTGTGAATTCATGGTTAGCCTGAGCTACACAGTGAATTCCAGGCTACCCTGCAGTACATTATGGTGAAGAAAAACAAACTAGTATTGATATTGTCAAGATGCTGTCTCAAAACAAACAAACAAAGATTGATAGTGCATCCTCAACACAAACGAAGCCAGGAATGGTCACGTTTTAAACCAAAAAGAAATGTAGAGTAGATATTGATGAGTTATGCAGCAACTATGATGTCACTTGAAACACAAAGTGTTGGCCAATGGTTGTGTTTTACTTCATCCTAATCATGTCACGCATAGTTTCGTAGTTTAAGAAGAAAATAACAAGCACAAAATTTAAGGATAAATTTTCTTTGAAGATTGGGACTGAAATTGAAAGATGATCAATTACAACAGAGGAAAAATAATACCTATCTTCCCAAAGATAACCGCAGAAGAATTCTGGAGCAGACTGGTGAAGAGGCAGGTGAAACATCACAAGAACCTCCTAAGAAAACAGGAAGACAAGCAAGATGTCAAGTGTGTCCTTCCAATGAAGACAGGAAAGCGAAGCACATGTGCTATCAGTGTAAACAATACTTGTGTATGGAACATGGTGTTCTCATGTGTGAAAACTAAGATTATTTCTGGGGTAGAGTTTAATTTCTATTTTCAATGTAGTTCACATGGAAATTTATTTCCGCAGTTAATTTTTAGATTTTGCAATCAAACAGTTGATGTTGAAAATGTTCATGTTTATTTTAAACACTTGTTACATATTAAAATTTAATGTTTTATTTTATTGATGTTATTTTTCCTGTTAAGTACACATTGTTTAATATAATAAAACTCATAAAATTAAAATTAATAATATAGCAATAAAAATAAATGTGGATATTTTACCCCCCCATAATGTGAATTTCAATAAAATTCTATTCCCATAAGATGTCATATTGGTCCATTGCGCTGATGATTTTATACTGATTGTACCCAGTGAACCAGAATTAGCGAACTAATCTGGACATATTTGCAATAAGTGTACATGTGGAAACTCTATAATTGTGGATTAGAGCTAGCAACATACATGAGATGCATGGAGAATACTCACCAGATTCTGCAGATACTCACAAACTGGGGCAAATAAAAACCTAGGCATGGAAAGGCAACTTGAATGCAAAGTACACTGTTTGATATCCAGTATCCGGGATGTTTAAGAGAAAAACAGGATCATTCCTCAATCCTAGCACAGCTTAGAGCTCAGCTCTGGTAAATATGCCATGTTGGGAAAATATCTGATACCCGGAGAAAAGAAGCTGAAGGAAGAAACCGAGAAAAGCAGTAACAGGAAGATAGCTGTGATCTGTGCCCACCTCGGCACTCACTGCCCGGTGCCCACCTGTTTTAGGTTTCTTTCCACTGGGAGACAGAGCCCAGTGACTAAAATATTTGCAGGAGAGTAACCCCCTCAGATTAGCACACTAAGGAAGGGTCTGACTAGAAAATCAGTGGGCAGTGATTGAGTTAGGATCGATGAGCCCTTAGTACAGAAAGAAACAGTGGCTTGGTTATGGATAGGTATTATGGCTTATATCCACATGTTCCCCCCAAAGCCTCATGTTCTCATAAATGGAGCTTTGGGGAGGAAACTGGATAATGATTGTGTGATACTGGATCATGGATATGTGATACTGGATTAGCCTACTAATTGGTTTAGCATAGTGCTGGATGTGGATAATGGGTTTACTGAAGAGGGAAGACCCACCCTGGGTGGGTGTGCGTGACACCAACAAATAGGCTTGTAGCCTGCATGAAATAAAATGGATTAGAAGAAGGAAGCTCACTGCTCCCTGCCTGCCATGCCATGGACTGTTTCTGCTCCACATGGCGCCCTGCCTTGGAGCCAGCCAACTATGGACTGAAACCTCTGCAAACTGAAACAAAGTAAACCTCTCCCCCTTTAACTCATAGGTGTCAGGTATTTTGTCCCATCCACAAGAAAAAAAAATGAGATCACAGGAAATTAGAAACAGGCAGGAGCTTGCAGTGGCTGTGGCTGGTGTGATCCAAGAGTAGAGAAGACATACTGGAGCAGTGGTAGAATGGATAAACTTTCACTGTCAAACCAAAAAAAAAAAAAAAACACAAGCTCTGTGTCCAATGGGTATTCTGTCCTCTGACCTAAACTCCAAATGCCACAGGGTTTGGCAGTCATGCACGATTGATCCCACTGCTCACTAAAGGCTGCTGATCCAGGAGCCCACATATGCTCTCTCCTATTGGCCCCTAGATGCTGCTAAGGTCCAAGCAAAAGGGCATTACCCTGATCACTTCCAGACACTATTGAATTTGCATGCTGGTTAGTGACTCTATGATAGGCACCAACAGAGAGATTGGAGCAGGTGGAATGACAGAGAGGAGTGACTGGCTGTGTCAGAGAGAGATGCATGGTGTGCTCTCCTGGAGTGACATGAAGGCAGCAGACATAAACACTTGCAAGCATTGCCACAGAGGCAAGGGAACGGGGATTGAAGAAACCTTCCCATACCCCAGAAATCAGTGGAGAAATGGGAGCTTGACAAAACCCACCACTGAAACGATTGAAAGTGTATAACCAAAGGCAGAAAAAGCATCCGACAGGTTAAACCCACAGGAATGCAGCTGAAACCCAAAGGAGCTCTGCCTCCAAAAGGAAACAGAAGCAGGCACAGCTTTCCAATGGAAGAAGACTCTGCTTTTTTGCCTTGGTGTGTGGTTTTGTTTCTCTGTCTTCACCTTTTTATTTTTTTTATTTTTCTCCTTTCAACAATGACGTGTTTACACATGTGAACTGGAGAATAAAAATTAGTGCTTTATTTTAAATAGTATTATTCATGGTCATATTATGTTTATGCCAACCAAAATTCTCTATGAAGGATTTAAACATGAGCTATCAAATCATTAGTTAATTCCAACACTCTTAAAGCCTCTCCAAATATCTAATTGTACTTCCATCCCTCTTCTTCCTTTCCCTTACCCATGCAGAAAACCTGTCAAAACCACTCTCCCATTCCCCAGTCGAGATACAAAATTAACATCAATAAAGTCTTATATTTTTTCCTACTTTTATTTCTCTTATCTCGGGTTTTTCTCTTTCTTTCTGAAGTATTTTCTTCCTTACTCTTGCCCTCATCCTGTACAACCCAACTGGTATTCATAACTAATTCACTATTTTTCTGGGTTATTGAAAACAAAAATGTGAAATCATTGAAAGAACTTTAAATTACATGATTAATAGCTGCTTGATTCTGCAGATGCTGATATAAGAGTGGTTGTTCCCTCCTTATAATGGAATGACCCTATTAGATTGAGTAGCTTGAAGAGGTACATAAACACCAAAAACACAACCAAAGACATGATCATATCGCAAGGAGACATACACTAACTGAAGAGATCGAGAGAGTAGCAAACTTTTCTATCCTAAAGGATCTTCAACACTCAACATGAAAACAATAGAAACCTAGTGAAACAATGCAACCAGAAGCTTTCAAAATCTTATAACTCCCCAAAAGTTGATTTCATGGGCACTGCAGTGGAGGAAGTTACAGGCAAAAACAATTAAAAACAAAATGATTTTGTTTTTATTTTTACCAAGAACATGTATTGATACATTATATACATAATGATTATAATCAACATGGTTATTTTGTACCTGTACGTGAGGTATCTTGGCTTTCCCCCCTCTTCCCCTCCCCTTCCCTCCATTTACCCACCCCTCTCTATTTGCAACAAGTTTATTTACGCTTTTCCATTTTTTTCTTTCATCTTACTTTTCTTTTTACCTTCTTCTTTATCCCCCTTTTCCCTATCTAGTTCTCCTCTCTTTTGAATACTACCTCTCTTTTTTTTAACATAATATCTATTATACCCCTTTGGCCTTATTTACACTTATGGTTTCTCATATCAGAGAAACAATTCGATGTGTACCGATAAGTGTCTGATTTATTTCACTTAATAGTATGTTCGCATGAAGGCAGACCCAAGGCCCAATGGAACAGACTAGAAGATGCAGAAATAACTCCAAAAACACTCAAATATCTCATCTTCGACAAAGGAGCCAAACACCCTCATGGAAGAAAGATAGCCTCTCTAATAAATGGTGCTGGAAAAATTGGCTTACCACATGCCGAAAACTAAAACTAGATACAAGTCTCTCACCATGTACTAAACTAAGATCGAAGTGGATCAAAGATCTAAACATTAAAACAGAAACAATACATCTCCTGGAGAATAAAATAGGAAAAACTCTTGAAGACATAGGGGTTGGCAAAATGTTTAAAATGACGGAAAAGTTTGAAAAGAAATACATTTGTAAAGTTTTTAGTGAGCTTAAAGAAAATTTAAATAAACAGATAAAAGAGTTAAAATATAAAGCAGGTTTAAAAACTACACAAATAATAACTGGGATAAGCAAGGAAATACAAGATATGAATGACTGGGTAAAAAATTGGAAATTATGGAAATAAATCAAGCAGAAATACAGGATATAAGAAAATTCAACTGAAAGTGTGGGTAGCAGGTATGACCAATGTGAAGAGAGTGTATCAGAAATTGAAGACAAGATAGCTGTAGCAGGTTATGTGCTTACTGATACCCTAAAAACAAAACACAATGGAAGCTGGAAACAGCAACTGTTGTATGACTGAAAAAAGCAAACTAAGAATGAGAGGAGTAAAATTATAAGATGATTCAGAAGGTATGAAAAATGTATTCACCAAACTCAGAGCAGAAAATTTATAAAATATGAGGAAAAAACAATTCTTAGGTAAATGAGCAATATAAAATCTCAAATAGCCATGGTTGGAAAAAAAATCTCCATGATGCATTATAGTTAGACTCCCTGAAATTTAGGATGAAGAAAGAATACAAAACACTGTGAATGGTATAACTAAGAATTCTATAAAGACAAATCTATAACAAATCTATAGGAGTAATAAGAAATTTCTTGGCATAATTCTTTTTTTTTTTGTGCTGGGGATCAAACTCAGGGCCTTGTGCTTGGAAGGCAAGCACTCTAACCACTGAGCTAAATCCCCAGCCCCTGCACAATTCTTAAGAGCCAGAAGAATTTGGAGGAAAGATGTTCAAGCACTGGAGGAAAGAAAAGAATTGTCATCCTGGACTTTTATATCCTAACAATGATCCTTCAAAACTGACTGAAAACTACTTTCCATAACCAAAAACTTAAATACATTCATGACCAGTAAACCAACATTTCAGAAAATTGAAAAGGTAATAATAGACAGAGACAGGAAGAACACCTTCACCAAAAACCTCAAAGCAATGTACGTACCCTAACTGGGAGTGTAAATAAACAAAGTAAAAAGTAAAGAATTAATCACTGGTAAACGCAATGACATGATTTAGTAAATACTTTTAAATAATTACTGTCAGTGTCAATGTTTTTCATTCTACAATCAAGACACAGAGTGGTTGGTTGTATAAAAAATGATATCTTGCCTGCAAGAGACATGCTCTATGAACAAAAACAACCAAAATACATATAGAATAAAAGTAAATGTTGAAAACTAATAATCAGGTATACTAAGGAGTAGCAATCCTAATTTTAGACAAAGCACACTTCAAAGCCAACTTATCATAAGAGATGAAGAAGGCTGTTACATACTAGTAAAGGGAACAATTCAACAAGAAGAGATAACTACCAACAGAGTGAAGAAATAACCCACAGAGTGGGAAAAAAATTTTTGGCAGACATTCTTCTGACAAAGGACTAATATCTCGAATATATAAAGAACTCAAAAAAATCAGACCTCTCAAATTTAAAGACCCAGTCCAAAAGTGGGCAGCTGAAATAAATAGACACATCTCAGATGAAGAAGTAGAAACAACAAATAAAGATGAAAAAATGTTCAACATCACAGGTAATTCGAGAGATACAAATTAAAACAACAGTAAGATTCCATCTCACACCAGAAAGAATGGCTATTATCAACAAATCAGACAAAAACAAATGCTGGAGGAGCTGTGGAGAAGATGGACCCCTTCTCCACTGTTGGTAGGAGTGTAGACTGTTGCAACCACTGTGGAAATCAGTGTGGAGATTCCTCAGGGAACTAGGACTAAGGATTTCATTTGACCCTGCTATTCCCCTTCTTGGTATCTTCCCAAAAGAATTAAGAGCATCATACCACAGTGATACATGGACACTCATGTTTATGGTGGCAGTTTGTAATAGTTAAATTTGCAAACAGCCCAAATGCCCATGAACCAAGGAATGGATAAAGAAAATGTGTGGGTTTTTTTATACAATGTAGTACTACTTTGCCATAAAGAATGATAAGCTTGAAATATTTCTAGGTAAGTGGATGCATCTTGAGACCATACTCTTAAATGAAATAAATTGGACACACATGTTTAAATACCGCATTGCTTCTCTGGTGTGAGAAACTGAAAGTGTAAATAAAGACTAAAATGTATTAGACTGGGAAAGGGAAGAAAGTGTTCAAATGGGAAGGGGAACAAGGAAGGGGGAGGGGGGAAGGAACAAAGGGACAAGAAAAACAAGGAATAGAAGGAAAAAATGGAAACAAAGCTTTTGTAAAAAAGGGGGGAGGAGGGGATGTAGGGAGGGGAAGGGGAGGGGAAAAAAGAAGCAACAAGCTATATCATGTGCAGGTACAAATCCCGTATGATGAATATTATCACTATGTACATCTAAAATGTACCATTTTAAAATTTAAAAAAACTATGAAACAAAATGATTGACACTTATGCAATCATAACCGGGATGTACAACATCCCTCTTTAATAAATATGATCAAAGAGAAAAAATTTATTTAAAAATATCAGAATTAAACAATCCCATTGGGAAAAAAAATAGTTTACCAGATATCTATAGAGTGTTGCATCCAAAAACAATGGAAATGACATTTATCTTAGCAGCACTTCAAAAGTTTTCCAAAGTAGACAATATCATAGGTCATAAAGCATGTCTCAGCAAATACGAAGTATTGAAATAATGCCCTGCATACAATTTTGTCATAGTGGAATAATCCTAGAAAAAAAACAGCAAAAAATATATAATACACTCTTTAAAAATCAACAGGTCACAGAGGACAGAGGAAATCACAGAAAAAATGAAATCTTTCTAAAATCAATGGACCGAGGAGTCCCAAAATAGCAGAGCAGTGAATACCAACAACTCAGCTTCTCCAGGAAAAAGTGTCTAGAATCTGGAAAGACAATAGCTTGGAGAGCAACTGAGGTGACTGGAGATCACCTAGGGACCACAGGAGAACTAATAGAGAAGAAGAAAATAGGACTAGTGATACATATACAGAAAGAAGAGATCACACTGTGGAGGAGAGACCACGTAGTGCCACTGACAGGAGCTTGCTAGCCACCAGCTGGGAGGCAACTTGAAACTCAGAATTTTTTTTTGCTCACAGAGAATCAGAGAACCACATTGGGACTGAAAGAATCACCTGCAGTTGGAACTTGCAAGGAAAATGCAGCACTGCTTCCAGAGTGACCTTCCACAATCAAAAGTTGGTGAGGGAGCTTGGTATAAATGCATGCAGCTACAACTATGGAGGAAAAGCTTGTGGGAAGGGATTGTAGGGAGGGGCTGACTGTTTGAACATGAGTCCCAGAGAAGTCTATGGGCTTCTTTACACTGCCAAGTTCTCAGCACGGATGAGGGAAAGATAGTCATGGGCAACTGCTGGCAGTTGGAAGCAGACTGGGAGGAGTCCTGTTAAGAGGCAGTGACTGGTGAGCACAAAGCAGGCTCCTGTGGTCAGAGGCCATGTTCAGCCTGAATTATACAGGATTGGAAGCTCACATTGGTGCCATGTTCTGACTGTAAGCAGATCTCTACACCCAACACTGTTCTGGCAGCAGACTGCCACCTTAGAGTTCCAGCATGAACAGAGACACATTTTGGCTTGAGCAATGCTCCTTAACCCTAGGCTGAGGAAGACAACCACACATCTATAACAATAGAAAACATTCTCTTATTATACTGCATTTGATTGTATCATTTTTCATCTTTTTCTTTGCTGTGTTCCTCCTTCTATACACTTTTCCCATGCTTTTATTTCATTATTTTACACTTTTTAATGAGCATGTCCATGTATGTGTGCTTCTCTTCCTCTTGCCTTTTTTTTTTTTCCATTATAGTTTATAGATGGTAAGGGAATTCACCCTTGTCCGTTTTTACCTCTCCCACTTTTATCCATATCTCTTTGCCTGACTTCTTTCTCCTGTGTCTTGCTCATTCTCAATTTTTCTTTTTGTTCTCTCATCCTTTTCATTTGTCTCCCTTTAATTTTTTTCTGACATTTATGTCACTCAGAATATTTCCCTATCCCTGTTTCTCACTACCAATTTTGTACCTAATTTTCCCTTTTATCTATTTCTAAATATATAACATATCTTTATCATCACTGGAATAATTTGCTCCCCTCCTATTTTCTATTCCTATACCACAGAGCACAGGACTTAAAATAACAACAACAACAACTTTTTTTCCCCCTTTTTCCTCTTCTCTTCCCCTCTCTGGACTTACATGGTTCCTGACTCCCTGGGCACAGATAACTGATTCCATAAGATTACTGCTGAATGCTATTTTTTTTTTTTTTTGCTATTAGAGGAGAAAGAGTCATCACATTTACTGCACATTAACTGTGGGTAAAGACTTGGATTGTTAAAATGCTTACACTAAAACTGTGGATTTCTTCTCTATGCTAAAGGGAGACCTGAAACAAGGTCTTATGATATGTTATTTCTCAACTAGCCCTGATATATACCACTGTAAAGTTTTACCCTGTTACTGCTGTGGCTGATTTGATTGCATAGGAATAGTCATGACTCAGTAGACAATTTCATGCCGGTGAACCTGTCAGCTCAATCCACCATGACACCCAAGGAGAGGGGTACCAAGAGGTCTGTTTTAGTTACTTTTCTCTCGTTGTTGGGACAGAATACCCGACACCCAAAGTTAGGGGAAGAAAGGTTTATTAGCTCACAGTCTGCAGAGGTTTCAGTCTATAGTCCGCTGGGTCCGAGGCGGCGGGGCTGGCGTGCAGACCGGCGGCCGGCCGCAAAGTAAAGTCAGGAAAATGCAAGGAATGTATGCAAATCAGCAATGCAAACAAGCAGTTAGTTAAGCATTCTTCCTCTATTATCTAGGCTACCTGCCCCCAGGGCAGCCCACACTCTAGATCCAGCTATCTCTCACCACATGAGGCTTTGGGGGGACATCTAGACACAAACCATAACAAGGTCCTAAGCCAATAACTCAGACTGGATCAAATTCTACAAGGCTGACTACCACCTAGCAGAAAGAAACCCAGAGTCTGAGTTAGCTTCATTATTGTGGTGGAGGGATCAGAGGAGTTATTGAGGTGTGTGCAGCCAAACTTTCTTGCTAAGAATCTACTTGAGAATCACATATGCAACTTCTCATTGGAATAATTTTTCTGTGTTCTCATCAGATATCTTATGGGTTTAAGTGTTTGTATATTTCTTGATTTACTTCATAATATGGGGTTACGTTATGTTCTTTTATGGTTTCCTGTGTATATTAAGATGTTATTTTGTGTATTTTTCCTCCATTGGCTCTGATTTAATAAGTGTTTAGATTCTCTCCCTCATCTCACCTCACTGGCTAGTTTTTTTTTTTTTTTCATCTCAAACCCAAGAGAGCATTATTAACATCTTTTCTTTACACTGTTTGCAAACATGTAAACTTCTACTCCCAAATTGTTAAATTTGTCATACTTATCGCCTATAATTCACTCCTATCTTCTCTAGTATTATTCCTCAATCCTCCCCATTGTAAGCATTTGACTCTTCCCTATCTTACCTAACTTTTTGTCTTCTTTATCAGCAAGTAATGACCATTACATAGCTTTTCTCAAACACAGTGTAACCTCCCTTCTCCCATATCTCACCCTTACCCTCACAGAACATCCTCTGACAACTTTCAATACTAGCACTTCAACTCAACTAAAAGTATTCCAATGAAATCAGACCCCACATCAAACATTTCTTTTCATCTAATACTATTCCCCCTTTAAACCTCCTACTTAGTGTCTAACACTTCTCATTCGACCACCTCCCATTATCCCAAGCCACCTCATCTACCTCATTGCAGAACAACTACAAATAATAAACTCTTATCATGTGCATAGAAAATAGATAATGGAGGGAAGTATAACAGCAAGGACTATCATATAGAAAAAAATATAAAATTGAATCTGCAGGTGCTGTTATAAACAAAAGTAACTCTTTTGTCAAAACAAAGGGACAGGACTTCTGGGAAGATGGCGGAGCAGAGAGAAGCAGAGTAAGAGCCTCACTGAGATTTGCTGCCTAGACACTGAAATATAGAAATTTAGGGAAGAGAAGAAGGAGGGAAGTGTGTTCTCAGGACCCAGCAGGGATCTGAAGCAAGAGTTGAAGCCCACGGGGAAATCAAAAGGAGAGACCAACCCAGAAGAAGAAGATGACAGATGGGTGGGGCTTTCTCCCAGAGCTCCAGCTCACAGCCCTGGCTCACAGCTGCAACTTACAGCCCAGGCTTGTGGCTCAGCCAGGATCACAGCCCCGGGTCACAGTCTGGTCTCAGTGCGGCGCACAGCACCAGCTTGTGGCCCGGGTCACAGCCCTAGCTCACGGCCCCAACTTCGGCCCCAGTTCTCAGCACGAGTGATGAAGTTTGAGCCTGTGGATGTACAGTGACTACTGAAGACCCCAGAGACCTCCACCGAAAGACACACAAATGGAGTGGAGTGGTGGACACTGAAAACTGCAGTGGCTAGTGAGTTACCTGAGTCATCTGATCTCAGACGGCCCCCAGGAGAGGGTGGTGATTGGCCGATTGCCATTTTGGGAAGGGGCCAAGCACAGACTCGCTGAACTTCAATGGAATTGGAGAAGCCTTGCTATTGAACCCAGCTGGGAACACTCAGTACCCTGCCATTAATAAACAAGAACCTGGGCCTGCCTACTCTGTCTACCAGTGACAGCAGAGACACCGTTGGAAGCAGACTTTTTTTTCTTTCTAATATTTTTTACCTTTCTGTTCTTCTTTTTCTTTTTTTTTTTTCTGGTTTTTATAGGAAAGTGACATTCTAATTTTTTGCTGTTATTTTTTTGTTATGTCCTTGTTTTTATTTCTTCCTTCTCTCCCTCTCTTCTGTTTTCTTTACTAGTTCCCCAAAGTCTGCATAACTTCCCCCCAGCTTCCACCCCTGTTTCTCAGCTCTTTCTCTTCTTCTATTTCTCTATCCTTTCCTCCTAATCTCTTTTGAATTTTCTCCCCTGAGAGTAAAATCACTGTATTGAGG
>PVJO010015116.1:0-45029 GCA_004026905.1 Hystrix cristata
GAAGTCACAGCTTTGGGCCCCCCTCCCTTCCTTCCCCTCTCAGTGTTTTTTCCTTTCTGTCTCATATTCTCTGTCTGTCTCTCTTCACTTGTCTCCTCCTCTGTGTGTGTCTCTCTCTGTGCTATCTCCTTTCAACTTCTCTTTAAACAAAGTCCCCAACTCTCAGGTTGGCCTTTCAGGCTTCCCAAAATGCAGCCTCTGCTCCCCTACTCCCTGCAGGGTCAGCTGGTACTTCCTGTCTTGGGCCTGTGACAATTGCCTGTGTCTATAGAGCTGGGTCTTTGGCATTCGCAGTTGCTGCTGGTCTGCTCCACAGCATCTATGTGCACTTGGCACTTCTCACCCTACATCCGAGTGCCAGGGCCTTGAGGCCACATCACCCTTATTCCTGTGCCCTGCTTCTCTGGTGGCCCCTCGGAGATCTCCCTCCTCTGCCCTCTCATTCCCTGTGTCCCCACAGTGCCAAACAAAGTCAGCAGGGCAGGTCATCAGGGAGTATTGTCTGAGTCAACAGAGACATTTTCCAAGAGGGAAAATGTGGAAATGGATTTGGGAGGCAGAATCATCTATCATGGAAGATAGAAGATAAATATGGGATCTGGGATGTCACTGTGGCTGTGTTTGTATTAAAAGGTGTAATAAGCATTGTAACCTGCTACCACATAATCCTTTTCATTCAGTTGAAACCACTACAAATGTTTTGTTCCCCCACCCGTACCGCCACCCCACACTGGCCCAGCCTATGTGGTTTAGCTAAATAAGATTAGAGCTTACAGGATTTTAAAAAACTGATTAGAACAGAACCTTGCTCTGTCACATTTAATTAGTGAGGAGCAGAGAAGTTCTCCTCCCTGTCATCTGTTGCCACTGTGTCTTCCTCAAGAGGACCCTTAAAGGCTGTCATTTGAGCTGGGCATAGTGGTGCACACCTGCAATCCCAACCCTTAGGCTGAGGCAGGAGAATATCAGTTTGAGGCTACATAGCAAGACCTGTCTCAAATTTAAAAAAGGTGGAGGGCAGCAACACAGGTTTGTGTATTACATAAAAACCCTTTGAAGGAGGCTGAGGCAGAAGATATGCAAGTGCAAACCCAAGCCTGGGCATTTTAGAGATTTAGTGAGACCTTCTCTCAAAATTTTAAAAAGGGAAGGGGTGGCTGGAGATGTAGTTCAGTGTGAAGGGTTTGGGTTCAATCCTCAGTACCCCAAAACAACAATGAAACACACCTTTGATAAAACTTGCTACATAGTAACTTCAATGGGTAATTTTTAAAAAGAAAAGAAATGGTGTGGTGGCATGTGCCTGTAATTCCAGCACTCAGGAGGGTGAGGCAGGAGGATCGCAAGTTCAAGCCCAGCCTGGGCAATTTGGCTACATAGTGAGATGCTGTCTCAAAATAAAACTTTAAAAAAAAAAAGGGAAGGGGGGAAGGGAAGGAGAAAAAAAGGAAGGGAAAGGAAGGGAAAGGAGGGACTTGTAAGCTGTAAAAGAAGGTTTTATATTAGTGGATCCCTGTTAGGTATTGAATTGTGTCCCCCAAAAATATGCTGAAGTCTCAAATCCTTGTACCTGTAAATGTGACCTTATTGGGAAATAGGCTGTAAGCAGATGTAATTAGTTGACATCATGCTGGAGGAAGATGGGCGTTTAACCCAATATGACTGCCATCCTCATAAAAAGAGGGAAAATGATGTAAAGACAGGGCCCTGTGGGGAGAACAGCCACATGAGGGCAGAGGTAGGGACTGCAGGGATGCTGCTATAAGCCAGGGAAGATTGGGGCCTCCCAGGACTGGAAGAGGCAAGAAAGGGCCCTCCCAGAGGGAGGGTGGCCCAACTCGCCCTTGACTTGCATTTCTGTTCCTCTAGAACCGTGGGAGTGTAATTCTTGTTGTTTTAAGCCACACCCAGAGTGCAATACTGTCACCTGTAATCCTGATATGTCAATTTCATTGGATTATGAAACACCTAGAGATTAGCAGACCATGCTGCTGGGTGCATCTGGGTGGGTCATGCAGGCACGGAACTAGGTACCATATATGGGTCCTCACCCCTTGCTCTCTGGAACTGTTCTCATGCTCTGCTTTCTGACCACCATGAACTAAGCCGCTTTGCTCTGTCATACCTTCTGCCCTGGTGTTCTTGCCTTGGAGCCAGCTGACTATGGACTGAATCCCCCCAAACTATAAAATAAATTAAGCCTTTCCTCCTTTAAGTTGTGAGTGTTGGGTGCTGTGTCCAGCAAGGGGAAGGCTGACCAGTTCAAGTACTTTGCTATAGCAGACCCAGGAGACTAACACAGGTCCCAAGTGGGGTTCTTGGGGCCAGCAAAGACATTGGCATCCACCCCCCATCCTACCATGTGGTATAGCTGAAGGCTCCAGCCGCATCTGCATGTGGCTTCAGTGGTAGCTTCCTGTTCGCTGTCTGGGAGTGTTACGTTCATTCTAACATCTTCTTGAAATTGACCCTTGTGGGGAAGCCCCGCAGCTCACACCACATCAGCATCGTGATCTTGGTCAGCTGCTCGTCTCTCATGTCTTCAAGTTTGGCCATGAAAAACACCCAGGGAAGAGGCGCTGGTCTGATAAAAGCCCATCTGTCACCGAAGGGCAGACACTTGGGTGAGTTTCAAATCAAGAAAGGTCCAAAGGGGCTTTGAAAGTTAAGAGATCTTATCTGGTATTGTGTGGGGATTCTCTGGGAGCCAGCTGGGTTCCAGACCGGGCCTTGCCCTGGCGCTAGATTGCCTTGAACACATTTCACCTCTCAGAGCCTCAGTTCCTCCTATGAAAAATGGGGGCGCTGATCCTTCTCTCAGTGGGTTGCTATAAGGATTAAATGAGAGAATGGGTGGGAAATGCTGCAAGAGGCTAAGTAAAACATGATAGATCATTATGTAACATAGTGTTTGCTCTGTAGCCAGGGTGGCAAGGGCCCTTCTTTCTTTACTACCAAGTGAAGCAGCCTTTAGTTTAGACAGAGTCATTGCATCCTGGTCCCACAGATCTGGGTGTGGTGGAAGGGCATTGAATGAAGAGGAAGGTTGAATTTTCCTGTGAAAAAGACAAAGTTTCTTCAACACTAGATAGCCTCATGCTTCCAGCCATGGTGTGTGAGATGCCAGGAAAATAAGGCTGGCTTTACAAGGTATGTTAGAAAGAGCTAGAAACACACAGCCTCAGAGAAATGCAAATTAGGGTCACAAGATTCACTTTGCAACTTCCCAATCCCTGCAACATTTAAGACTTCTGATAAAACACATGTTGGCAAGGATATGGACCAAGGTGTGCACACATGTGTATGTGTGTATTGTTATAAGAATTTTGGAGAATAGTTTGGTACTCCCTCATCAGGTTGGATGTTTGCACACCCTATCACACATATATTTTAACCCTGGCTACATGTAACACCTGCCTGGAGGCCTTTTTAAAGATATTCATGCCTAACAGGGCATGGCGGTGCACCCTTGTAATCCCAGCACTCTGGGAGGCTAAGGCAGGAGGATTGCAAGTTCAAGCCCAGGCTGGGTGACTTAGTGAGTCCCTGTCTCAAAATAAAAAATGAATAGGACTGGGGATACAGTTCTGTGTGAAGACCTTAGGTATCACACACACACACATACACACGCACACACAAACACACACACACGCTTTACCTCCCACCTCCCACAAAATTCCTCCCGAGGAGCTCGACATCACAGGGTAGAGAAATTAGCCCTGGTGTCATAAAGGGTTTCTTTTTAAATATTTTGTCTTTTTAAAAATTTGTTTCTCGATATTTTACTACTGATTGGCAGTGAGGTTTGGTCTTAGAGACAAGCATATGGCTGGTGTGGGGCCCACACAGAGCCACATCAGGGGCAGGGACTCAGTTTACAGGCAGAACCATCCTGTTCTCTCTTTGTCTCTGCTACCAGAGTCTGCCTGGTTTTCGGGAGACAAAGCTGTTCCTAGTATCCCTGGACCTTCTGCTGGACCTGAGGTACCTACTACAACCCTTGAATGGCAGTGAGATGCAGCCTGTGTGCCGGGGCTGTGCCCCCATCAGATTCTGGAGCAGTTAGCTCTAGCTTCCCGGGCCACCTGATGCCTGCTAACCCGATCCTTCCTGGCTCTGTGATGTTGAGCACCCACCTCCACCCGCTCTCTAGGTTTTCTTAAATTTCCCATCTGTCAAAAGTGGGTGGAGAAAGGATGGGCGTTCTTGTCTCCAAGTTCTTCCCAGCTCAAGTATTCGTGGATTCTGTGACAAGACCTCGCATGTCCTCTGTAAGGCAGTCTAGCTACACACAGCATGTCCTAACTGTAAAGGAGGCCGAAACAGTCATGGCTGTGTAATTCTGCAAATACCCAATTGTAAAGCAAGCTCCAGGGCACTAGAAATTTATCTTGTTCTCCTTACTGTATGTCCCAAGAGTCTAGAGCCATGCCTGCCACACAGCAGATGTTCTGTGAATGTAGGCAGTGATGAGATGCGTTGGAGGAATAGTCATGCTGGAAACTTCCATGCCAGGCCTGTATCCTGCATGAGACTTGGCGAGGCAGGTGATTTGCTCCCGGCCACAAAGAGGCAGCATTTGAGCCCTGAGTTCCTGGCTGCCAAACCCACGTTCCTCCCACATCGCCCTGGCTGTCATGTTGGGGTACAATCTGGTGAGGCAACTCTAGATGGACACCTTGCACCTTGCCTGGTTGGCCCTTACAATCCTGCCTTACAAGACTTTTTGCTTCTTCCTGGTAGGCCAGGAAATGGGACAGACGCAGGGTGGCCCAGGCCCTGTGAGTCAGGATCAGGAGGCCTCTCTGTCTGAGTCAGCCCCAACTCACAGCCAGCGGAAGGCTTGGGGCTCACTATGTGGGTGAGCTGGAATTACAGGGCTTTGTTGCCTGGGCCTCACCCACACATAAGGCCATTCCTTTCAGATCCAGGAGTCTGATTTGCTCTTTCAATTTTTAGAAACGTAGGCCTCAACAGGACTAAGAAATATCCTACCATTGATTGAGTACCACTCTGTGCTGAGCTGGGTTCTGTTACCCCAGATATCATGAGAGTGGCATTATTAGCCTTGATTTTTCAGAGAAGGAAACTGAGGTTCTCAGCAGCTGAGATACCGGCCCAATGGCTGCGCTGGAATTCATACTCCACAGCCCACTTTGGGGCAAGACAGTGCATGTGGGGAGGGACACCCACCAGAAGACCCTACTTTGTGTGTCCGATTTTGTATTCATTTGTGTCCAGGTCGATGGCTGCAAGCAGCAGCTCCAAGGCTTGCTTGTTGTCTACAGACCCTTGGGGAAACACGTTGGGGTTCAGCAGTTGAACCCTGATGGGAGAGAGGACTGCCAGTCATTGGCATATCCAAGGTCACAGCACACAAAATATATTCACGCAGTTATCCAGAGATATTTTTTTCTTCAGTACTGAGGTTAAAGTCCAGAGGCTCTCTGCCACTGAGCTACATCTCCAGCCCTCTTATAAATTTTTTATTTTAAAACGAGGTCTTGCTAAATTGCCCAGACTGGCCTTGAACTTGTGATCCTCCTGCTTTAGCCTCCCAGGTAGCAGGGATTATAGGCTGCACCACAGTGCTAGACAATCCTCTGATCTTTGAGATGGTCTTCACGACAAGGGAGTGTTTCACTTAGTTGCCCGGGCTGGACTCACAGTTGCAATCCTCCTGCCTCAGCCACCAGGAATGCTGGGATTACAGGCATGCCTCATCATGCTCAGTTTATGGCATTTCTTGATTCCTCAATCTGTGGTGTTCTAGTGAGTAATGGGTATAAAAGGTAATCTCTAAGATAGGGGTCTTACTTTAATTTCTCCAGAAGCAGATCTTTGAGACAAGAATTCAAGTGTAAATAGTTTATTTGGTAGGTGGTAGGTTTGGGAAACGAGCAGAAAACCAATAAAAGGTATATTATCAAGGCAGGTATCATAATGGGCAACTGGAGCATAATCCCACTGAGGGGGATGGGGAGTACTTACTCTGTGAAAACTGGCAGATTTCCTACCAATAAGGACCTCTTTTTGTTAGCCTTGAGAGCACTCATTAAATGTTTATCAGCATGCTGCTTCTGAGAGTGGGTATGGAGAATGAACTCAGAATTCATCCTCCATGAGGATGAGGGAGGTGAAGTATTTATATACCAACTCATCAGGTGAGGGCTACACTTGGGGAGGCATTAATTCCTGGGGCTTTCAGCCTGCCAAGGAAGAGCAAAACAGGCTCTGACAGACAAGGAAATACAGGTTCTGGCAGTTGAATGTTGAGCCAAAGTGTGCTAAAGCAATGAGAGTGAAGTGGTATTGAGAGGGCATCCAGAGTGCTACCATGGATGAGTTGTATGATGCAATTCTACTGATCCACTAGAGGGTCCCCTGAAGACTAGGCACCTCAGGAAAGCTGTCAGGGGGACACCACTCACCTCTGTTTGAACTCTGGATACTGCAGCCTGTTGGGAAGCCCTTTCTGCAAGTAAGGATGCCTTCCAGGACACAACTACAAGCCAGCTGGTGCATGACAAGCTGGGCATCCACCACGCCTGCCAAGACAGAAACACAGGATGGAGAGCCACTGCTCTGGACTAGGACAGGCCAGCTCTTGCCACCTAAGAAGGCTGAGCTGAGAATCTATTCTTCAGTCCCAGCCTTCTCCTGTTACTGCCCAGGGGACCTCAGGCCCCCCTCCTTCAGTTCAGCCAAAGCCCTAAAACTCTTGTGAGTGTGATTTCTGGCTGGGTGGGCACAACTCTGCTTTAGAAAGCAGCTAGAAGATGATTTTTGGCTAATCCATTGTTTGAGAGTCTCTGTGAGCCTTGATTTGCCCTCATCAGCTCTGGCAATTAAAGGTGAACTTAACTTGGAATAAACTCTAACTTTGCATACTCCCGGAGCTTCCAGCAAGGAGACATGACCTCATGATGTACATGATTGCTTAAACTTGTTGGGGACAATGTGGCAGATGAAATGGGGGGCAGTGCTGTGGGGGTGGTCATGAGCTTGTTCAGCTGCTCCTGGAGTTGGAGGAAGAAGAATGAGAGGGAGAGGGAGAGGTGGGAGAGAGAGAGAGAAAGAGAGACAGATTGAGTGAGACTCAGCACTGATATTGTAGGGTGCCCATGCTTAGGAGTTAGAGTTTAACTAAATTAAAATTAAAATTCAGTGCTTCAGCCCCACCTGCCACTTTTCAAGTACTAGCTACATGGGTTTAGCAGCCACCATACTAGGCAATGCAGAAGAGATCATTTCTATCATTGTAGAAAGTTCTTTTGGACAGAGCTAATCTCAAGAACATGGTTTACAAGAAAGGAGGGTCCTCCTGATTCAGGGGTGATTTGTTGCAGAATCTTGGCATTAGAAAGACCCATAGGGTCTGGTGGGCAAACCCCTGCCTCCTGTAACCCCACTAAAGGATGGTTCCTCCTCTGCAGTTTGGATCCCTCCAATGAGGTAGCTCACTCTGCCTGGGAAAGCCTGATCCTTTGGAAATAGTAAAATCTCCCTTCACACAACATCTCCTTAGTGGCTGTACTTCTGTACTTTGGAAAATGTTTGCAGTAAATGCCACATTTTGCAGAAACTGTGACCAGCTCAGAAGACCTATCAGCCAAATCTTGGACCCAAGATCTTGGTCATTCATAATTCCCTCTTGTTGCACAAGTCCCTCAAAACACTGGGTTTCAGTCTGAAGATGATGTGTTTGGATTGGACTTTGTCTAGGGGCCTTTTCTGTCTGATAACTCTGATTCTGTGGGTTCTTCAAAATACAACAGACTCCCTGAGTTAAAGATGGTCACAGGCAGAATGAAATCATTCTGTCCTTGGCCATGAAGCAGCAGGCAGACTATCACACTGGACTCAAAGTGGCCTCTGAGCAGCTCCTAATTACTCGATAGAAATTGGAAACTGTCATGAAGGAGAACCCTCTCTTCTGCCTCTTTTCTCCAACTAAGGAAGAGACAAGTATATTTTGTGTCAGTACCCGGTGCGAACAGCCCCAGTAAGTGCCCTGTGCCAATGCACACATGTTCTCTGGGTTAAAAAGGCTCTTACTGGGACTAGGTCAGGTGGGACCCTCATACCAGAAAAATAAGATCTACCACGGAGTGGGAAAATGGGCTGACTGTAGCATAACTGGCAAAAGGTATCCAGTATACTCTCCTGGTACCCCTGGAGAGTGATTTAAGGCTGGCACAAGTTGGCAAACTTCTCCCATTGCCTGAGGAGGAGGAATAGTCCACAGACTTTGAAGAATATACATGCTGGTGGTGAAATGCCTCTGAGCTCAAGCAGATTGGCAGTTTCTGCATAGCTGAATGGCAGTTCTAGGGGACAGTTTCCACCCAAGGCATTCTCCTGTGGATCTTGTGACCTCCACTGAATAGGAGGCAAGGCTGTGCTTGGCATTTGTCTCAGGCGGGGCAAAAAATAAGCACAAGATGTTTGGGTGTTGACTTTCCCAAAGCAGTGTCTTTCCACCTAGAGGCGACATGGGCTCCATGATCAGTTGAGCCAATGGAGGCTCCTGGGACACACTGATAGCTTTCTGTTCTATTGCTGTATCATCCACGGCATACTTTGAGCTGCTTGTCAGTCATTCATTCATTCATGCACTCGCTTACTCATTTGACAAGAATTAAGTAAGAGAATTTTGTTTCTTTCTTCTCATTTTGACCATTAAAGGAAGACTGGACATAGCAAGAGGGCAACCATACTTGGAACTTCCTCTTCGTTGAAGAGAAGACCCAGGAGTCTTATACTTGATTGCTGGAAGAAGTCCACTATTGTTTCATCCAGGGGGTTCTTTGTTCCTCTCCAGCCAGCCTGTGATGTTGTACCCCACCTGGAGAGGGACAGATACCAGGGAGCAAGTTGGGGCCCTCCCCTCTCCTTTTCAGGTTCCACATGTGAAACCTCAACCTACAGCTCTGTCCTGCTCTGAGATTGTAGGACCAATCTCCAGCCCCATCACCTGGGTTTCAGTTCTTTCCCTGGAGAATTTCATGGTGTTTGGATGGTCCTGAACCCCGGTTTGAGTTGGAGGCCTCATTCTCTGCTTTCATGAGCATTTGCAGTTTGCCTGTCTTGTATACCACATCTCTGAGCAGTGCACGTAAACCAAGACTCCCTGGATACTCTCTTCCAAGCTGTGACCTTTCCTTGCACAGCCTGCTCTGCTGGCCACACCAAACTTTCCTGACCCTTGAGTCTTCTTCCCCCCAGGTGGACTTGCTGTTAGTGACTGGCCATGGCTGGTGGAATTTGGAGCTACATGAAGACATCTCTGCAAGGGTTTCAGGCCTCTCCTTGCTGAGGAGCATGGATCCTATTTACAACACTGTAGGGTCATTGCCTGGAGGAAGGGGAGCTCTATCCATACAGGATTGGAGGCTCCATATATCCAGGCAATTGGGCATCCTCTAATTTCTGCTTCCCATTTTGCCATATGGCCCCAGCTGCATGGATAAGGAGGAAAGGGCCTTGTGGATTCTTCCACTGAGCATAGAGAACTGAAGAAAGTAGCTGAGAAGTCAAACCTTTGGGCTTCCCATCTCCTGTTCAGCACATAGACATTTGTCACCTCAAGGCTTCTTAAAAGTGCATAGGTACCGTTTGGCTTTGAATGTACCACTACTATAAATATGGAGCTCTTCTCATTTCAGTGTGGCAAGGGGGTGTAGTTCCGCAATTTGGCTCCAGGCCTGCTGTTTGCTCAAAGGATCGACCCAATCCATTTTGCGAGTAATTGGCATCGTTATGGTTGATGATATAAAATCCCGGCCCCAATGCCCAGTGCAATCATGGCTTTCCTGACAGCACTGTCTTAAGGCTGCTGTTTCCCTGCAGCTAAACCCACAGAGGCTCAACAAACTCTGCTGGTAACAGGAGTGTCGGCACATACAGCAATATTGAAATCTCAAGGAAATCAAATGGATTCTTACAAGCAGGCAGGACAAACATTACCTTTCCTATTAGTTACACAAATAAAACTGAGTCCTGGCTATACTGAATTTCCCTCTTTCCCAAGGACTACATTTGTCATGAGTGAAAAAGCCACTCCACAGATGTCACCTTATTGGTTTGGCAGCTACAAGCTATCAGAGGGAAAAATTATTCAGTTGGGAGTAATTAATGGGCTCATAGAATCTTTTTTTTTTTCCTTTTTGCAAATAGTGTCATTTCTGGCTGAGACCGATGCTCAACCATCAAACCAAGGGCCACTGACACTGCTGTGGCCCTGGCAAGTCTGATGGCATGAACCACCAGCTACTCCCTAATGAGCATCTCAGGTGGAGAAATGCTGAGGAAGTATGAACTAGAGTTCACTTCAATTGCTGAATACCGTGATGTATCATGGTTGTGCTAGTTGGAGGCAGAATTCTCTGGAGAGGTGGGTGAGTGTGGATGTACAATAGCTGGCATGGATGGCAGCCAGCAGATGGCCACAGAAGGTGCTGAGGCTGGCACTTAAGGTGCCTGCGTGGTGGACAAGCTCCAAGTGGGCCTCAGGCCCCTTGCCTTTGCTGCCCTCCTTGGGCTTAAGGAAGTTGCTGGACTTGCCCAAGTGGTTGTCATCCAGAGGTGCCTTGAGTGTGGTGTCTGTGGCTTTGGGGAAGACACATGGTTCCTCCAAGATGGAAAAGATGCTCATGGGCTAAGAGGGAACAGTGTTAGAGGGAGCTCCAAGACCTAAAAGAATCCACACTAACACTGGGCCTGAGGCTGGTGGTAGAGATGTGCTAGCCACCCACATGGCAAGCCAGGAAGCAGAACTCAGGGCAGCGACATCTGGGAATAGTACGTGGTACTCAATGGTCGCATTTTCAAATGCCATTCAGATGTGAAAGAGGCTAGAATCTGTGGAGTCCAACAGAAGGGAGACTGAGGCTTGAAGAGGCCAGGTAGCACCCCAAATGCTAATCCCACCCCAACGGTGGGCTCAGGCACACCTGAGCTTCGTAAAACCCCTAAAGTCAATGACACCTGTTGTCTCTGCTTTTCTGTTTCATCTGCTCTCCCCTATCCTTTTCCACATTTTATTAAACAGTATGTATTCTTTTGCAAAGTGTTCCCTTTTATTACTAGTACCTATTAATTTCACAAAATATTGAGTTTCAATGCATATATTTTGATCATATCCATATATATCCTTGACCCTAGACCTTTTGCTCAAACATTCCATGTGGTGTGATTACAGGGCAAACTATTAAACTGCTTGGTCAGAGCATGACTTTGCTGCCTCGGACAGGTGACTTCCTTTCTCTGTGCCTCAATGTTCTCATCTGTGAAATGGATGTAATAAAATATTCTCCCACAATTTGCTAGATTGTGATGGTCCAAGGAGTTGTGGCAGACACTGCCCAACTCGCAGTAGTCTTTGCTGCTGCTGTTGTGTCCATTTTGTATGTGTGGGGGGATCAGGAGTAGTGGTCAAGACAGTGAAGGTAGTATTGCTGACTGTCCCCAAGCCAAGAGCCTTAGTGGCATCCCTGTCCTGGGGCATGCCCCATGCAGGGCCCCAGACTCTTTCCACTCTCCCCTTCCTGGGAGCAGCAGGTCACATTTTCCAGGAGGTCAGTGCAGGCCTGCAGGTCAGGGCCGAAGTCAATGAATGTCCACTCAGTGCCCTTGTGCTTGTTTCCCTCTTGCTCCAGCACGAACACGTGGTGGTTGAAGAATTGCTGCAGCTTCTCATGGTGAAGTTGATACACAGCTGCTCAAAGCCATTGAACTGGGTTGGAACACAGATGGAGGCATTAGCTGGGGTCCAGAGAGCGGGGCTGCAAGGAAGAGGGAGATGTGTGAGAATTCTCTGAGGGCTTTCTGCTGTCAGGCACTGGCCAAGATGCCTGACGCTGACCTGTTCACAGTCACAACCACGTACGAGAAGCAGTTCTGGTACTGTCCCCTGCAGTGGAGATTCTGGGACCCTAATCCCAGATAGCCCATGTAGCCAAAGAAAATCACTGTGGAAAGAACCATCTTTTTTCATGGATGAAAATCATTTGAAATGCTTTATAGATCTGATCCACTGTATGCCTGGGGGCAGCTTTGTCTTTCTGTAGCTTTTCTCATCTACAGGATAATAAAAAAACTTTTTTTTTTCTCCAAACAGGACGGCTATCAGTGGTGTGCTGGTAAATCAATTCTCTCTCTTAAAAAACAAAACAAAAAACCCCATGATTTTTAGGGTTTGGCAATTTCATAGTGTAAATATCCACCCTATGGCAAATTTCAAGCTATCAACATCATATCAGCTGACTCACAAAGTTCCTGAAAACTTAACAATCAGCTCTTGTGAGCCAGTACACACCGGCCCTGGCATATCACTAACTCCATTCACTAACTTCACACCACTTTTTTCATGCCTTGGCACCGTAGAAATGCAGATGGAAATTTCTGGAGTCCAAAAGTCAGAGATCTAATGGCAAACTAAGACTGGCCTGCTTGGGTCCAAGGTGAGAAACAAGACAACCACCATGAAAAGTAGCTTATAAAAGGAGCAAAAGCCACCCCCAAGAAGAAACAAACATGACATGAGGCACATCTCAAAGATCTCGAAGCCAGGAGTGTCCAGCATTGGGATGAAGAATGGTCTCTGCATCTGGGTGTCCCAGGTCTTGTTAATTTTGGCCACCAACCACATGATTGTCTTGTCGTAGACCGCCTTTCCCAGAGCCCCAGTGGAGTTGTTGCACTGTTCCACATTCTGGCCCTTCTGCACAAACGCATTGACTGCTTTGATCTGAGGCCTTGTTATGCCCTTCTGGAGTTCACTGGAATTGAGACCCATGAGATGGGCGACTTCATCAGCCACTGAGCAGGGGTGAAAAAAGCAAGTGAGTGGAAGGAAGATGGTGTCATGCCCAGGTGACACCTAGTATTTTCTTTTATGGTTTTGGGAGGAGTGAAGGGGAAGGTGGAAGACAAACCATTCTGCCAAGGAGAAAATAAAGATCTTAGGTGGCTTCTATATTTTCTCAAGGTCAAGTAGCAAAGCAGACTAGAGATGCCAAAATCATGTCTCTGACTCACTATCTCGCCTTTCTGAGAACCTCAGTGACTGAACATGCCAGGAATATCTATCTGGAGTGTCTCTGAAATGGCCACGAAGCCCTGCAGAGCAGGGAGCTCCTGCCACTGGCAACCTTGTCACTGAACAGACCCAGCCCAGTGCCTACCCTCAGTGGTGTCCACTTCAGCTTGCTCCTCTCTGGGCTTCTGTTTGACTTTCATGTTCCCAACTTGCACTATACCCTCAGTCAGCTCGTACACACTGATCTTCTGAGCACTGAAGCCCAGCACATCAAAGGCATTCTGCCAAGCAACAGAGAGGGGACACTTGGCTCCACATTCCACACTATGCAGGCCAAGATGGCCACTGCAGGGCCACCTGAGTGGGCTACTGCAGCAGGGTGTGGGTGGACTCAGGCACACCTGAATGGGGAGATCTGTGTCCTCCAGGGAGCCCAGAACAGACCTTCAAAAGTTTACTTAACCTCTCTGGCCTCAAAGATAGTAGGTCGTTGTGGGGATAGATCAGAGTGATATGTAAAATATTTTGTCCCGTACTTGACATACAGTAAGTACTCAATAAAGGGAGGTATTATTATTGTTATAAGCAATATTAATTTTGTTAAGACTTCACGCTATGTAGATGCTGGGAGAGGGGAAGGCCAGGATAGATCGGGAATCATTTCTATCATCAGAGGAGAGAGGGCAGCCAGGTGTAGCGGTGCAAGGCTGTAATCCCAGTACTCTGGGAGACTGAGGTATGAGGATTACAAGTTTGAGCCCATCCTGAATAACTTAGTAGTTTAGTGATATCCTGTCTCAAAAAAATAAGTAAATAAAGATGGCTAGTACAGTGCTGGCAAACCTATGGCACGTGTACCACAGTTGCCTGTTTATTATCACTGAAAGCTCTAAAAGGTTCCCCATCACTGGCCTAGTATATAATACAATCATGTTTCACATAACACTATCTTGGTCAGCAAGGTACCACATGTACGATTGGTTGTTCCATTAGATCAGAGTGGAGATGAAAAATTCCTATCACCTAGTAACATTGTAGCCACTGTAGTATCATAGGGCAACACTTTCTTTATGTTTGTGGAGATGCTGGAGTAAGCCAACCTTATCCCATCTGCCAGTGGCATAAAAGTATGGCATATAAATTTATGTACAGGACCTAATACTTAATAATAAGAAGCAACTATGTTACTGCTTCTGTCTTTAATACTCTATACTTTTTCATCATTGGTTTAGATTGTACTCTTGCTTTTTTTTTTTTTTCCAGTAATGAGGATTGAACCTAGGGCCTTCCCACTGAGCTACATCCACAGCCCTTTTTTTAAAAAATAGATTTTTATTAAAATTTGTCCAAAATTACACAAACTCACAGACCATCATATATTGTACCTTTTGCTTATAACAGTGAGCAATGTAAACAGCCACATAGGTGCAGTATTAAGTAGCAACTACATGAAGTTGACTGTAGTACATAGTGTAGGTGTTACTGTTGTAAGTTTGGGTTGTTAGGTTCTTGCTTTTAGGATATCGTTATTCCTCTGAATTCTCATCCCCCTCCCCCTTTGCCCTCTTCTTGTTCCCTTGGACCCTTTGCCTATTGGGTGAGATCTGTCCCCTTGTCTTTTTGTATCCATTATTTACCATTTTCTTTTGTTTGTATTTTGCCTCCCTCAAACAAGGGATACCATACAGTGTTCAAATTTACGAGTCTGGTTTATTTCACTCAACATTATATTTTCCAGGTCCATCCATTTTCCTATAAATGACTCTAATTTGTCCTTCTTTATAGCTGAGTAGTATTCCATTATACATAGATACCACATTTTGTTTATCCAGTTATCTGTTGATAGACATACAGGCTGCTTTCAGCATTTAGCTATTACGAATTGTATTGCTATGAACACGGGTATGCAGGTATTGCTGTAGTATGATGTCTTTAGCTCTTTGGGGAAGATACCTAGTAGGGAATGGCTGGATCATATGAGATTTCTACTTTTAGGCTTTTGAGAAATTTCCATACTAATTTCTATAATGGTCGTACTGGTTTGCATTCCTACTAACAGTGTAGGAGGGTTCCTTTTTCACCACTGCCATACCAGCAGTGTTATTGTTTGATTTGCTAATGATTACCATTCTTTCCAGCGTAAGATGGAATCTTAGAGTTGTTTTAATTTGCATTTCTCTAATGGCCAAAGATGTTGAGCATTTTTTCCTATATTTGTTGGCCATTTGTATTTCTTCCACTGTGAAGTGTTTGTTCATTTCTCTAGCCCATTTCTTGAATGGGTCCTTAATTTTAGGTACTTTATTTTTAGTTCTTTGTATATTCTAGATATTAGTTCTCTGCCTGAGGAGTAGCTGGCAAAGATTTTTTCCCATTTTGTGGGTTTTCTCTTTGCTCTACTAATTGACACTTTCGCTATACAGAAGCTCTTTAGTCTAATATAATCCCATTTGCTGATTCTTTTTGCTATTTCCTGTGCAATCGAGGTTCTGTTTAGAAGGTCTTTTCCTACTCTTATGTCTTCAAGTGTTTTATCTATTTTGTCTTCCAGAAGGTTTAATGTTTTTATGTTTAGATCTTTGATCTATTTTGATTTTAATTTAGTATATGGTGAGAGATAAAGGTCCAGTTTCATTCTTCTACAAACGGATAACCAGTTTTCCCAACACCATTTGTTGAATAGGCTACCTTTCCTCCAACATATGGATTTGGATCCTTTGTCAAAATCATGTATTTGAATATGTCTGGGGAAGTTTCTGTGTCCTCGATTCTGTTCCATTGGTCTGTGTATTTATTTTTGTTTCAGTACCATGCCTTTTTTATTACTATTGCTTTGTAGTATAGCTTGAAATCTGGGATTGCTATGCCACCTGCTTTGGTCTTATTACCCAGTATTACTTTTGCTATTCGGGGTTTCTTCTGGTTCCATATATATTTTAGGATTGTTTTCTCTAGATCTATAAAGGATGCTGCTGGTATTGTGACTGGGACTGCATTGAACCTGTATGACAGTTTTGGAAGTATGGCATTTTAACAATATTGATTCTGCCTAACCAGGAGCAAGGGACATCTTTCTATTTTCTGATATCCTATTCAATCTCTTTTTTTGGAGTGCTATAGTTTTCTTTGTAGAGGTTTTTCACTTCTTCAGTTAGGTTAATTTCTAAGTATTTCATTTTTCTTGAAGCAACTCATCCACAGCCCTTAAAAAAATTTTTTTTTCAGAGACAGGGTCTCACTAAGTCACTAGGTTGCCCAGGATGGGCTAGAATTTGTGATCCTCCTTCCTCAGCCTCCCAGAGTGCTGGGATTATAGGTCTGTGGCACCACACCCAGCTAGTTATTCCTTCTGCTTGTAACAAAAAAGGCTACTCTGAAACAGTACACAGTCTTACACAGGCAGCAGTCTCATACATCTTGTGTTAACTGCTCTCTCAATTGCACCATCTCTTTTGCTTGATTTAATTTCATGTTGTTCATCCATCATGGCTCTGGGAGCAATAGGCTATACCACATACAAATACCAAATAGCCTAGGTGAATAGCAGGGTGTACCACCCAGGTGCAGTTATACTCTCCGATGTTTGTACACTGAAACTGCCTAACACATTACCCAGAATGTATCCCCCCTGTTGAGAGATGCATGACTAATCCTAACAGAAGTCACAAGAGCTCAGTGCCATGACAGAAGGAGACAGAGAGTGCAATGGGGACTGGGAGAACACGAGAGAGCCCCTTCTAGCTGGGTCGGGGAGAAGTTCTGTGAGGAGGATAACTAAGTCCCTAAGGAATTTTAGTTCAGCTCTACAGAAAAACTCTGCTTGCTACAGCAGGCTGGGGATAAATGCCTGCTGCTACCCTAGAAATCTCTGGGAAAGACTTTGGGCTGCTGTCTCACAGTTTTGAGTGGAACCACCCCCACCCCAGCTGCAGTGGCCATGAAAAGGGTACCCAGAGCTGCTCTCCCTGCCCTTTGCCAGCCACATGAACCCACTCATGTCTGTGATCTACGGCCCCTCCCTGTCCATGTTGTCCACCACAGTGATGCCTTGGCTTATCTAGTGGTATTCCTTAGGGTTGGGGACCAGCAGTAAATTCTCTCCCAAGAGCAGCAAACCGGGTGACACCCAGTTATCTTCTCTTTCATTTCTAACCCACATCTCCAAATGCCTCTTTTAGGGAAGGTGTGGTGACAAGTATCTTGGGGATCACAGAGCTGAATAGGACATGGTTCCTGTCCTCCAGGATCAACCAGTGTCCCAAAGGAATGGGGACAGGATCACAAGGGTCACAGGAACTTGGTTATATCCTCAGTACCTGCATTCAGTAGATAATTTGGGGAATACATGAATTTGTATCTTTCTTCCTCCTCTCTTTTAATGGTTGGGATACACTTCAATGCAGAAGCTAACACAATGATTTCCATGAGCAGTATAATCATTTGCATATAATATACATGAGAATGTTGTTGCTTTTACCAAAAATACACTTAATTCTAGTTTTCTTCAGATGTGTGCACCTCTTCATCTATCTCTGTTTTTTATTTTTGGAGAGCTAGGTACAAGAAATATTTTCCCTTCACGTATGTCCATGATAAAGAAAAACTACAGCACAAGAAGGAAGATAGATGGTGACTGCTACATTGCTCTGTGTCAGGGAGGCAATAGGGGTTGGTGGGGAATGTGGTGAACAAGAGAGCTTGAGCTCCAACTGGGGGGTGCACATACCCCCACTCAGCTGGCCTGATTAGTGCCATGTATGAGGGCAGTCTCCAGGGTACTTGTTCTTCTGCTACTCTAATAGAAACCAGGAAATGGGATTTTTACATAAAATCTCTCAATTTAAAATTCCGTCCTTTAATTTAAAAGTATACTATGTCTAATGCAAATAAAGCCCACCTGTGAGTGAGGTATGGCGCCCAATACCCTCATCTCTGGCTGAGTTAGGAGGCACATGTGTGGAAGATTCAGACTTTGTCCCTCCTCCCACCTAATATCCTGAGCAGGTCTGCCAAGGACAGCTGAGCATGTTGGTGCCTGCACAAGGCATCCAGTTGAGTGGGTGAGTGTATTCTGCTCTCCAAGCTGTGCATCCAGTGTGGGCTGTTTCTACCTAGAGAGGAGCCTGTTGTTATTGCTCACACAAGCACTAGTCCCAGGATAACCATGGTCCTGGGCTGACCTTCTGTTGCTAGCTATCGGAGCATCAAACTCAGAGGCAGCAGCCCCAAGACATGGAGAGTTTAAAGCATCCAATGCCAGGTTCGCATCTCAGCCACGAGTTGCATAAAGACCCAACCGAGAAATCCAACAGTGGCATGAAGCCTGATGGGCTGCTGTGAAGATGAGAAAGCTCTCCAGAAGTGGTGGATCCCCTAACTTTTTTTTTTTTTTTTGAACTTGCTGTGTAGTTCAGGCTGGCCTTGAGTTCACTATGTAGCCCAGGCTGTCCTTGAACTCACAGCGATCCTCCTGCCTCTGCCACCCGAGTGCTGGAATTACAGGTGTGTGCCGCCACGCCCGGCTTGGATCCCCTAACTTTAGACCAAAGGGCTTATCGCGGGACCATGAGGGTGACACAAACCCCTGCACACATGGAAAAGCAAACTCGAGGGCAGGCGGACGGACACCAGGATCCTTACAGACAAGTTCAGGCTTCTTGTTGGAGAGAATCTAGTAGAAAATGCGGTAGCCTCTCTTGGCTGCCTGCTGTGAGATGACACGAGGTTTCTCTAAGAGATGTGAAAAAAGAGTCAGCAGACCTGCTAGTAAGTGGACACCATTCCACCCAGAGCTCAGGTTCCACGGAAAGTAGGACTCTCTCTGCAGCTGGGTACACTTACCATTGGAGGCCTCGCTCTTCCCTCTTCCCAAAGGCTGCAGGCCTTAGGGGTCCTGCATTGCTAACGGCAGGAGCCCAGAGCAGGGCTGGTTTGATCATGGTCCAGGTCAAGCTTAGAAGGGCTTTATTCTTGGTTAATGCTCTTCTGTGGCTGTTTTGGAGTTCTTTTTCTTTTTCTTTTTTTCCAGGCCTGGGGACTGACCCCAGGGACTTTGCATTGAGCTGCGTGCCCAACCCTTTAAAATTTTGAGGGTCTCGCTAAGTTGCCCAGGCTGGGCTCAAGTTTGAGAATCCTCCTGCCTCTTCCTCCCAGAGTGCTGTTTTGAAATTCTTACTAGTTTTTAAATAAGGACCGTTCACTGTCATTTTGCAGAGGGCTTCAAAAGATTAAGTAGCCGATCCTGCCTGGACAAACCCTCTCAAAGGGGCCTGGCTCACAGTTCTCCATGTCAGCTCCGGCTAGTTTTTCTGTAATTCCAAAGTGGATTCGGATGACCTTGCCCTGTACAAGGAGGAGGGGGCGGGTTGTGAGAGAGGTTGCTCATAGCTTTAGAATGCGATGCAGCCTGGATCTGATGAGCTCCTCAACAGCCCCTGTGAAGTCCAAGAGGGGTGCAGGGGATGTAACTGGACTTGTGTGGAGCTGTGGGTGTCTCACACAGATGGGCAGAAAAGGAAATAGACAAGGTGGTGCTAGGTCTGAGGTATGTGTGTGGTTTGGAATTTGTGGGGGAGATGAGTATGCAGCAGGAGACACTGGGACTCTTTGGAATTTGCCTAGAGGCCTGGCCTCATGGAAATTTGGCCAAATATATAAAGAGTCAATTTCTCTTTCTCAAAAAACATCCCATTCCTCTCCTTGATTGGTGGCAGGGCCACAAATGAACATTCCTGGAATAGGCTTCTCTCTCTCCATCTGGGTTGCTCCTGGACCTGTTTGCCGTCATCTCTTTCCCTCACCTGTTCCTCAACTCCACGTGCCCCTCGGCCCTGTTTCCTAGGACCTCCAGCAGCTCACTGGTCTCAGCCAAGAAAAAGCCCCAGAGAGGGCTGGAGAGGCCAAAAGGAAGGGTCCAGATTTCTGTACCAGGGGCAGAGCCTCAGGAAGTGCTGAAATCCTCCTGCGACTTGGGCTCACAGATCCTAAACCTACACAATCAGGGCCCGTCTCCAACTTCCCTCCAGCCTGGAAAGGGTCACAACTTCCTGTTACTGTGAATCTCTGGTTCCCCGTGTGACTCTGTGGCCCCTCCATCACCCTAAACCTGGTCTCTGAATTAGAGACACTTGATTAAATGCTGAAGTGGGTTCTGCTTGCTGGTTAGATCCTGATAGTCTTAAAAATCTCTGGGAACAAGATGTCTCAACTTGCCTTATCCCCTTCTCCTCAATTTAAATTTAAATCTCCTCAATTTCTTTACCTGGAATGGGCTTGTAACACCTGTCCTACCATCCCCAGGGGACCCCTGTTGCTGCTGCTCGCACTTATGAAATGAGAGGAGTTGTTCCTGGTGGTCTTGGCGTTCCCAAAGGCCTCCAACACAGGGCTGGCCTGGATGATTTGCTCCTCCAGGGACCCTGACCCAGAAAGAAACCCAAGGAGGAGTGATCAGCTGGTTGCTGCCTGGAGATACAGGGCCAAGCCACTGGGCTTGCAAATGGTAGTGACTTTTGTGCTCAGAACCCAGGAGGGGACTGGCCTTGGGGAGGCTGGGAAATCAGAATCAGAGGAAGGCCACTCCGGACAATATCCCTCTGTGGCCCTGTGACATCAAGAGGAGTGCATGGGGACACTGGTAGCCTTGATTCTCAGCTGTTGCTCTCTGGCTTTGCTGTCTGTGGAGACCCCTGTGGGCACCTGGAAACCCTTCCCTGTGCATCCTCAGCCTGCCCATGATGCTCTGCATTCTTCTATGCCAGCATTTAAAGCTGTCATTGGCTCTGCTAAGGCTCCTTGTACCCCTGAGGTGGCCAGGGCCTGCAGAAGCAGCTTAACAAAGAGACTGCCTCCCGCTTTCTCTTCTGCTCCTGTCCTTTTGGGGACAGAAACCAGGGGTGGTGGCCACCTCTTCCCCATGTGACCCAACCCAAGTTGCTTCTCTCTAAGCCTCAGTCTCATAGTCCACAAAATGGCCCTAGTCCATAGAGTGGCTGAGAACTAAATGGGCCTGCTGTGTGTGCCACAGAAGCTTGGATAAGGGATCTAGACCTAAGTGTATCCCATTAGCCCTACCTTCTTGTCCAAAGACTGTTTGCCAGTTCCTCCGATATTGGTAAAGTACTGGATGAGCTTCTTTGTGTTCTCAGTCTTGCCAGCACCAGATTATCCACTGCAGGTGGAAACCGGGAGTGGACAAGCAAAGAAGGGGGGGGAAGGTCACAGAGAAGGGAAACCTTAGGGAGATACATAGTCTATGTACATTTTTTCCTTGCAGCCTGGACAGAAAACCAGATGGCAAGTCCTTGGGGACACAAGGCCTTCCTGTTGGTTTAGCAGGTGCAGCTTCTCTCACCCCGTTAAGCCCACTTGCTGCCTGAAGAGTGCTGTTCAAAGTCCCCCAATTAATTCTAAGGAGGCTTAATTATATGTGTAAGGCACAGACCTAATTATATGTATATAGACTGAGAGACAGAAGAGACACTTACGTGATTAGCATAGACTGATTTTCACAATCTGTAGGGAGGAAAACAGCAATAGGAGGATGTAATTAGGAAACATTGAGAAACTAGGCATTTGACAGTACTCTAACCAAACAGTCAGCCCTTCTCTGAACTATACCCAGTTTAGAGAGTTAGGGTTTGGAACGAGAATGTCTCCCCAAAGCCTCATGCACTCAGGGGGGGGGGCTTTTGAAAGGTACTTCGATCACGGCAGATCTGTACTCATCTGTGGTTTAATCCATAGATAAATTCAGAGCTAAGCGTATTGTTGGGGGTGTGTCCTGGTTGGAAGAGGCAGGTCACTGGGGGCATGACCTGGAAGGGTATATTTTCCTCTTGGTTCCTCCCTTCTCTCTCTGCTTGCTGGCTACCATGATGTGAGCAGCTTTCCTTTGTCCAGACCCTTGCACTATGCCGTTTCTGTGTTTAAGCCTGCTGAAAATGGACTGAAACTTCTGAAATTGTGAGACAAAATAAACCTCTCCTTCTTTAAGTTTGAGGTATTTTGTCCCAGCAATGAGAAAGCGACCAAGACAGGGAATAGCCTCAGTCAACCTTGGAGGTCAAAAGTTCAGGATCCTGTGGGATCCATGTGCTGTGCACACCACTGTAGTGTAGACGCATGTAGAAAGGGCCAAGAATTTACCAGCCACTCCATTGCTAGGAGCCTTTTAAATTCAGCCATAAAGCTGCCTGGTCATAAGCAACATAAAGAGAAATAGCAGCAAGTTGTGGTTGTACATAACTGTAATCCTAGCATTCTAGGAGGCTGAGGCAGGAGGATTGCAGGTTCAGGCTTAGTCTGAGCAGTTTAACAAGACCCTGTCTCAAGATTAAAAAAAAAAAAGAAGAAGAAATGACTGGAGATGTAACTCAGTGCAAAGACCCTGGGTTAAATCCCCAAGCGGGGGAGAGAGAGAGAGAGATATGAGAGAGAGAGAGAGAGAGAGAGAGAAAGTGGGGGGGATATCATAGTGGAGCCATTCTACAGTAAAGATCATGCAAGTAATGGTTAAGAGTGTCAACTTGAGTTCTGAGTTTGTGAAGCTGATGTGAGATATGGCATGAGGTAGGGCTGGTACTTGGCAATAAGTGGTGCAGTCAAGAGCACAGGAACCCGACACTGATATCACGGATAGATGCTGCTGCCCAGCATTTAGCAAAGAACGTCAACATGGGTGGGAGGGTGGTTGAGGGCATGGGGTCAGGGTTGAGATGGGATAGGGTCTGGAGCTGCAACAGTCGAGGAAGGCTTGTCTCCCACCACCCCGGCCCCAAAGACGCCACTGCCACGCACCTGTGAGCGTGCCATGGTAGGCTTTGGTAGAGATGGTGAAGAGGCAGGGTGGCATCTTCTTGCCTTTACGTGTGCTGGACACATGGGCTCCATAAATGGGCAGCCACCTGTAGGAGTTGACTGTCATGCAGAACAAGCCTGGTGGGGGAAAGGAAGATGACTAGCTGGGCCTTCCTCCTGGAGGTCTCATCCCTCAGCCAGTTCCCTGGCCCCAGCCTGTCACTGAGCAGGCTGAAAGCACTGCTGACTTCTCCAGGAGAGATACAGTGGTGTTCTCTCTGAGAAAAAAATCTGTCTGAGTCTCCTATCATTAAGCAAAACAAACCTTCTCTTTCATATTTATTTGCCTCATTTTCTTTTGGGTTAATTATTTGCATGTTTAACACAGTCCCTGTGGTGACATAGCCTCAGCAAAAAGCCCTCCCACCTTCTCAGTGTCCAGCCTGCCTCCTCCCACGGGTAAGCACTGTGTTAATTTCTTATACCCTCCTCCATGGCTTTGGAGGCATATGCAAGCAAACCCAGAGACATAGTCTCCCTGGTTTTAAAACAACAGATGATATTCTATAATTCTCTGTCCCGTTTTTTCCACTTACTGTATCTGAGAGGTTTTCCAGGAGAGTTCACTGAGAAATCACTTACGTATCTTAATAGCTTCAGAGTCCTCAGCACATAGACTCAGTGCACTGCTGCTGGGCAGCTGAGTTTGATCTACTCTTGAAAAGAGACCCTAACCTCTCTTTTCACTCCAAGATGGCAATTTTGTAAGAAGTCCCATTAAGAAATAAAAAAAGGACAGAAAAGCCAATGAGCAAGTAAAAGAAATGATCTGGAGGGGAGGGAGAATGAATGAGGGCAGGAAATGGCCAAATCAATGGGTCTCTGACTTTCCTTTCTCTTTGTTGGACTGGCACAGGTGACCTCTCATGCGTCTATTGTATGCCTCTTTTCAATCCAATGTTAACAACTTCTCACTTTGGTCCAAGTGGGAGTAAACACCTCCACGTTCTCCTTGGTGTAATGCAAAGAAACATTAAATAGAAAGTGGAAGAAAAAGAAGCAAAGAGAAGAAAAGGAAAATCCATTGACAGCGGAGAGTGTGACGCAGTGTCTCCTTGTGGGACTGTGGCCACTGAGTCACTCTTTTCCTCCAGCCTTGTCTTGGCTGAGGGCGGGGGTAGGCAGCAGTCTGGAAGCCAAATGTGTCCCCGTTTTGGTCAAGAGGCTTATAGGAGAGAAGTGGCTGGGGTTGGGGAAGATGTCCCTTCCTGTCAGAGTTGCTCAACTACCGGTAGTGGTTCAACAGAGGTGCTTTAGTTTACAAAATAACTCCCTGCCCTGGTCCCTTAGGTCACACTCTACAGAGCTTGCAGTCCCTTAACCCAAAGACATGGTGTGGCCATTTGTGAGGAGCAAAGAATGGGCTGCAGAGTGGCCCCCGTTAGCCTCAGCCCTGAGTCTGGCCTTCAAGCTCACCCACATCCTCAGCCCAAGCTTCAGGCTCAGGCAGAAGTAGATGTGGTTCTTCCCAGACCAGACCTCCAAGGACACCCCTGCAAGCCTGCTGCCCAGCAAATCTCATCTCTTCCAGTCCTGCCCAGGGCTGTGGTGCCACTGGAGGTCTGAATCCAGGACCAAGATAGTATTAAAGTAGGACAAGAGGAGCAGGGCACAGCAGCCATCTTGGCTATAAATGTAAACTCTGGGAGGGCTTGGGAGAGTAGAGTAGCTGCTGCCCTCCTCAAAGAGGGATAGAAGACATGCACTCACTCTTTTCTCCTCACCATCACCCTCCCATCTAGACCTTGCCACTCACATAGATACTCATGTGGACATAGCATTGATGCAGATTGTCTAGGACACTAGCCTCATTCAAGAGGGCCGTGTCTGCCATGTCCTTGACCCAGTAAAACTTGGGTGGGTTCATCTGCTGGATATCATCCTTCTTCGTTGTGAGTGTCTAGGGGGATTAAGGTGCATTAGAACATAGAGCCTATATGGCCATGGTGGCTCCTGACACAGGGTCTCACACACCCTCTGGTGTCTTGGAAGGAACTAGAGTGAGGCATCCAGTGGGCCCAACTCCTGGTCCAGCCACATTCCACTGTATGACTTGGGACAGGCAGGGATGTCTGATGCCAGATCAGCCTTAATATCCTCCTTGGCTGGTGGTTGGGACAATCACATACACCTAAGTGAAATGATGTAAAAATACCTTGTGAACCATGATGTTCCCTCCGTATAGTACAGAGCGTCTCTGGCCTGTGCTTCTCTGCCAACTCAGTTTATGTTAGTAGCTGATCCATCCTTGCTCTTCAGTCCCAAGCGTACTTTTCAGAGATGTGACTCTTGGTACTCCACCTCGAGTGTTAGTTTCAAAATAGCAATGAACTTTCCTTTTTTTTCTTTTAAGAAAAAAAAGATAGGGGCCAGGGATTTGGGTCAGTGGTTAAGAGTAATTGCCTAGCAAGTGCAAGGCCCTGAGTTCAATCTCCATCACTCCCACAGCTAAAAAATCACCATCTGGGTATGTTGCCACATGCCTGTAATCTCAGCACTCTGGATAGAAGGATTGCAAGTTCAATTCCCAGCCTGGGCAACTTAATGAATTAGCAAGACAATGTCTCAAAATTTTATTTATTTATTTATTTATTTATTTTTTATTTTTTTTTTTTGTGGTGCCGGGGATCGAACTCAGGCCCTTGTGCTTGCAAGGCAAGCACTCTAATCACTGAGCTAAATCCCCAGCCCCTGTCTCAAAATTTTAAAAAGGCCAAAGAGGTAGCTCAGTGCAAAGGCCCTGGATTTCAGTCTCCAGTACTGCTCCCCACAAAGACATTCTCCTACTCCCACCAACCACCTTGAAGGAGGAAGAAAGCAAGCAAGCAAAGAAGACAGAGTGAAAACGGCAGCGAATGCCAAACAGCAGATATATTAGCTCCTGGGTAAGGCAGGCAGATTTCCCCACTCTGAACTCCGGTTTCTTTATCTGTAGGTGAAAACTAGCACCAGCTCTTAAATCCACCATCTCGCACCAAAGTTTAAGACACGTGATCCAGAAAACCAGTATCTTTTGGTTGCAGGCAGCCTTAGATGTGAGGCCTGAACACATCCTAGGATTTTTGAGACTTTTAATAATTTATGAATACGACAGGCAGATAATTTGAAATCTGGACAGTTCTGGAAAAGCCACTCGGTAGTGGTCAACATGTCCCTAGTAAATCAAGCTGGGTTTTACTCAGAGGTCTTTTCCAGTGGTTTCCAGATCTCTGGGCCTCACCTATATACAAATACTTCCTTCTGAGCTCCTATAGAAAAGTGGATGGCTTGGCCTTTATCTGAGGAGCCAGGTGAGTGCTTTCTATCCCATACCCGGCTGGCTGGCCGTCCTCTGCAGATGCTCAAAGAAGTTGAATATTGTCCTTAAATTTGCATCCAAACTGGGGCCTCTAGGGCTCTACACTTGCTCTGCCCTTCTGAAAAGTATGTTTCTCAGTTTCATGTTCGAACCCAATTTGTCTCATCTAGGGCTTCTTCTTCTTCTTCTTCCTCTTCCTCCTCCTCCTCCTCCTCCTCCTTCTTCTTCTTCTTCCTTCTTCCAATCTCACTGTGTAGTTCGAGCTGGCCTTGAACTCACTGTGTAGCCCAGGCTGACCTCAAACTCACAGGGATCCTCTTGCCTCTGTCTCCCAGATGCTGGGATTACAGGTGTGCACCACCACGCCCTGCGTCTATTGCCTCTTATTTATGCTGCCACTCCCCTCAAACACAGGTGCAGAAGAAAGTGTAGCAGCTTCAAGTCCTGATCATCAAAGGTCTCGGGGTTCTTTTATTCATGAAATTAACCAAGGACTCCCCCATAGGGAGGCTACCATGGAGAGATGGTAGATAACATAGAGGAAGCATTGGTATTTGAGCTAAATATGGTGGATTTGAATCCAAGTTTATCAGTTGTCTTTATGATTGGGACAAATAACCTGAAATTCCCTTGATTCTAATTTTTTCTCCTTTGCAAAATAGGGGCAGTAAATCCAACTATAAAAAGGTTGTTGAGAAGATTAAAAAAACTGTCAAGTGCCTCACCATGGGGGTGATAGAGGGGTTTAATAAACCAAATTTTCTACCACTCTTTCAGGTCTTACCTCATCATCAGACACACTGTGGGCCAGCAGAGAGAGTGGTGTGTTAGGAAACCAAATGTCTGAGTGGAAAATTCCCTGATTTGTAACATTTGCCAATTTTCACGGTACCAATTTTACTTTGGCTGATAGCAAGCTACCAAAGGTTTAACAGCTGGCTATGAAACCCTGAGTGTTTAGTTTTGGGGTCCTCGCAAACCAAATTGGTCCAACACACCAACACCAGGCAGCAAGGGGCTCAAAAGCCGCCACACGTCATTCTTGTGCTGAAGAGCTCGACCAGAGGTCAAGGTGTTCTGAGCCTTGTCTCACATCCCTTATGTCACCGTGGGCCATAAGCCACACTCTAAGACTGGGTGGGTGGAGTGTTTACTCTCATTCTTGGAAAATACAAAGTGTGATAAAAATATACAGCAAATGTTTATATTTAAAAATTTATTACAGTAAAAGACGCATTGCCATTAATCTCCTCAGAGTACTCTCCATCAATTTACCCCATTGTTCTTGCTACTTTCTTTCTTTTTTTAAATATTCCTTGGATTTTATTTTATTTTTTTAGGGAAAAAGAATGTGGGGTCTGCTTATATTGAGTATACATAGTTTCCTGGGTAGTGTGTTTGCTTGTTTATATGCACTGGCAATTTAGTTCTCACAACATCCCTGTGAGTAAGGTATTTCTCCTATCTGAGCCTTAACATTAGGACCTTAATAACAAGGTCTGTCCAAACTTCCTTTAATTTTTAGTATTTGTTACCATAACATCTTTTAAAAAGAGAGCGGACAGTCTGTGGGTCACAGGTTGGATGTACTTCATAGGTTAAAGAGAAGAAAGTCAAATTTTCCCCCTTTAAAAATTAGCATGTTTACGATACATAATAAATATACTCATCGTGCAGAGTTGGTACATTTTGCATCTTGATCTTTTTGCTTCTTTTCCCTCCCTATTCCCTCCTATCTCCCCCCATCCCAGATTCCTTTCCCATCTCCGTATGTCTTTGCTACTTTCTGAAGCAGTTCTGGAAGTCCTTTTTCCAGAGTGTAAAAATACGGCTAATTCTGCGCCTAATGTTACCCAGTGCTTGTATAAACATGATGGCGTGTCCTTATCTACCTTATTCACCAGATCTGCTACAGTGTGATTCTGGTTCTTCCCCAAAGTCAAGATGCTCATGAAAGGTAAACATTTTGAATCAATTCAGGACATAGAGGCAGCCACAACAGCGCAACTAAAGACACTCATGAAAAAGGACTTCCAAAGCTGCTTCACAGAGTGGCAAGAATGGTGAGACGAGTGTATTTGAAGTGAAGGGAGTATCTTGAGGAGGATTAATGACAATGTGCCTTATACTGCAATAAATTTTTAAAATGTAAACATTCACCATACTTATCAATCATGCTGTGTAGATTTCATCGAGAAGCTCCTGGGGACATAAAGATATGTGGTCATGATAACTCCTTATGCAACTGTACAAGGGGCTTTCATATGTCCTACCTCATTAACGTCTCTAGTGTGATGTAGCCAAAGCTCAGAAAGACGAAGCATCTCACCAGGGGCCACACAGGTTGGTGTAGTTGAGTCTAGGTCTGAGCCCAGCACAGGGAACTCACAGAAATCTGCTCTTCTTGCCCCCTTGCCTCCTGAGCATGAATGTGTGCGCAGAGGCCCTGGTGCCTGCCACTCGGAAAGATCCTTTCCCACTCACCTGGCTCGTGACCGTCTTTATGGTGACTTGATCACCTTGTTCAGACTGGATCTCCCCAGCAATGAAACCCTCCTTCTCATCTTTGACCCAGCGGTACCTCTTGATGTCACAGGGCTTGTTCATTGCTTCAGTCCTCTACTTGTCGGGAGTTACCGGGAAGGGAATAGGGGCCATATCATCCCCGTAATCCCTTTTGTACCCACTAGCCATGGTGGCTTGACTGAGGGAGGAGCAGGAAGGAACCAAGGGCAGGAATCAGGACTTCCCAGGATGCTGTGGGGAAAGGCAGAGCACAGGCTGCACAGGCCGATAGACAAACTGGAGCAAAATGTCTCGGCAGGGACAGAGTTTGCTTCTCTTATGTCTCTTGAGATGTGCAGGTGCTGCTAGGTCTTCATAATCAAGAAGAAGAAACATGCTAATAACACCTCACAGTTGTGGAATACTCACCAACACAAAACGCTTCTGCATCTCTCTTCTCCTATATTCCTCACACTAAGGCTGAGAGGTAGGGATCAGAAAGCCCATTCTACAGAGAGGACTAGGCCCCTGTGAGGTTAAAGCAAAGGTTTTTAACTAGGGCCCAGGAAATGGGATATAAAAACAGTGACCATTTGGTTTTTCACTTTCCTTCAGGCATGAAGAGAGGCCACAAACCACAATAGTTCCATCCCAGCTATAGGTTTATTCCTAACATTAATTACAGATAATCCCCTTTCGTTTTAGAGTGGAACAAACCTCTCAAAACATTGTTTACACTCTTCTCAACTTTGAAATTATAGCCTCATCAGACCCTCAGTTAGGTTTTGTATTTAAATCTGTTAAATATAAAGGACATTTGTTATTACTATGTTATAAATTCATTTTTTTGTGGTTTTTTTGTTGTCGTCTTTTTTTTTTTTTTTTTTCTTTTTTGGTGCTGGGGATTGAACTCAGGGCCTTGTGCTTGCAACACAAGTACTCTAACCACTGAGCAACATCCCCAGGCCCCTACAAATTCATTTTAACGTTCCAATAGCAGTATTTCATTTGGTTTCCTTTATAGCCCTACATGTTTTAATTTATGGACTTAAATAGCTACCAACAGTCTCTGATTTAGGATGGTTCAGCTTATGATTTTTTGACTTTAGGACAGTGCAGAAAACATACTCAAGTTCATGCTGCTTTTCACTTTCAGTACAGCATTCAATAAATTACAGTGGCTTTACTATAAAATAGGCTTTGTGTTAGATAGTTTTGACTCACTGTAGGCTATTGTATGTGTTCTGAGCATGTCAAAGGTGTGCTAGTGTTAGTAGACCAGGTATATTAAATGGATTTTCTGTAATGTCAGCACGCTGCGAGGCTGAGGCAGAAGGATTAGAAGTTCAAGCCCAGCCTAGATAATCTAGTGACTTGGCAAGACCCTGTCTCAAAATAAAAAAATAAAAAGAGCTGGGGATGTAACTCAGCACAGAGACCTTGGGTTCAATCCTCAGTGCTACAAAAGCAAAAAATTAATATTTTAAAAATTAAAAATGCATTTTCAATTCATGATGGGTTTATCAGGAATATGCATAATTTGAAGAGGGGTCCATCAGCTTTACCAGGTGTCAAGCAGGTCTGTGGGCCAATGATTCTCTCTCCTAAAATGAAACCAAGCTGATGTCAAAATTGGAGTTCTCCATTTCCACATCCGGACAGTTTCTCCAGGAAGGTGAGGAACTGGGGGCTCAAGGGAACAAGGAGGAGCAGTCAAGGGCCTCCCTAGTTCATCTTGGGGATGAAGAACTTTCTTGAAGTTTTGGGAAGGACGTGGTTTTTGAGCCCCTTTGTCAGCGGTTCTGTTCTTAAGGCCAAGAACACAACTTCTATCTTTAAATAACCCTATGTCTCCAAAAGAGGCTGAGTCAGGACAGACAAGTAGTGGAGGCCAACCCAGACACTTCTCTTCTGATCTTCCTGTGGGGCCTGGTGCTTGATCCCACACTTCCAACACAGCCATTGCCCAGAAAATGAGGATGAGAGACAGAGGGCTGGGGGTCGTGTATAATTTAGGGGGCTGTAGAGCCGTTTGGCCATCTGGTGATGACTACAGTCTATTGGACAAAATGTCTCAAATTCAGGCAATAAAATTCATAGAGTTACCAAGGAAACAAGACATTATAACATCATAATTAATAAAATATTAAAAATGCATGATAGAGTCATTTATGTGTCCCTTTACAAATGTATCCAACAATGTGATCTACTAGCAGGTCTAATAAGCACTCTCATTGTGGCAACAATGAGAATTAATGATACTTCGAAATGTCTGCAACAATTGTAATATGATATGAAAGTAGCAACTTCCATTACAGAGAAAGTTGCAGATACTGCTATAAGACTGTAATTTGTTGCCTGCATTGTAATGGGAAGGCTGATACATTTCAGTTAAAAATAGTGAAAATCGTGATGGAATTGTTTTCCCATTGTAGACCCAAAAGCTCTAGGTTAAGAACTTCTGCTTAAGCTCTCCCATGTCTGTCAGGGGAAGCAAAGTCCTGGTTTCTGTTGATAGCTTTGAGTAGCCTTCGTCTAGGCTCCGGGAGACCTGCTTTGTGTTTAGCTGTGCAAGTCACCTTGGCCCACTCAGTTGCCTTCCTGGAGTTTCCCCTTCTCATTCCCCTTCTGGAATCTACAGTTGCTCAACATAAACTTTCCAATTGCATTATCTTTTGGTTGTCTAGTTTCTCTGATTCTGCTGGAAGACCGATGGAAGACACAGGAGAGATGAGAGCAAAGTCCATACAGAAAGGAAATACAAGTATCGACAATGTTAGATTTTAAGATGCTCTTAATCAAGACAAAACATCTGCCCACCTCTGGGGACTGGATTCCTTTTCAATTGTTCTAATGAGGGGGGGTAGAGGTGAAATATTTTCCTTTATTTATACCAGATCAGGCTGCTTCTATTTAAAAAGAAAAATTGTGGTTCTGCTATGATACCATTGCTCTTGTCCCCTGCGCCACAGAGCCCTCCAGCCGGGTGCTGCCTTGAGGGACACTCAGGTCTCCAATACCAGGTTCTATCCCTTTCAGTGGCCACCAGCCTTCTGTTCCATCATGACCCCTCCCCATGCAGACCACCCTGGTACCCCCAGCTCTTCTCAGGGTATCTCTGATAACCAAGACCTGTTTTTTAAAATCACAGACCACAGAACAGAAACACATATACTTCATGGAACACGAAAGCTAAATGTATCCTCATTGGGAAAAGATGCCTTACAGGATAGCAGGTGGTACAGGGAAGGGGGCTGATCTGAGTTGGGATCCAGTTTGTTTGGGTCACACTGTGGATCTGTATAAATCCCAGCAGTTCTCTGCACCTGGCCCTCCATCCGAATGTCCAGTGGGTGTGCAGCACAGTTCACTTGGAGGATGGAATGAGATGCCAACTCCACAGCCCCGGGGCAGGCAGGTACTCATGAAATGCTCATCCTTGCTCACCTCTCATCATTACATCCACTTTCCTCAGGGGCCTTCTGAGTTTTCTGCAGCACACCCTCCCCATTTCCCATTCCGCATCTGCTCCTGCATCCGTGTATCCCTGTGGTATCTCCTGAGAGCACACTGCAGGAGACTGGATATCCAGCTAGCCTGGCCATTCCCTTTTATACCTGCCCCAGTGGTCTGAGCCAGCAAAATCTTAAAAAAGACAAGAGGCCCTTAGGGTTCCAGGGGCTCAGATGATCTCTCCTTCCAGGGCCTGACTGGATCCTCCTGGGTCCCTCTGAGGGGGGCAGAACCAGTGATTGTCCTAAATCTAGGACATTCCCCTTCCTCCCATTGCCCTTGTGGGGAAACTGATGAGCTCAGCCAGCAGTGTGGGCCGAAAGCAGAAACAGAACAGCTGGGTAATGGGTTTCCCTAGTAAAGTTAAAGCTGTAACTGCACTCAGGAGGCCAGCTCTCAAGGGGCATGACCCAGGTTGACTCAACAGCAGCCTTTGGTGGGGGTGAGGCTTGGGAACCAATCGGTGATGACTTCGTCCCTTCCAGTGCTCAGGGTTTAAGGTCCATTTTAGCTTGTACTTCACTCTTCTCACAGAGCACATGACCACCCCCCCAGCCAACAGAAGCCATGTGGCATCATGGCACAGGGCCAATGTTGAGCCCCCACACTCTGCCTCTAACTCCTCTGTGGCTTCGCAGGCATCATGTGGCCTGGAGCAAGTCCCCACACCCTCCAGTCCTACCTTCCTCATCTGTAAAATGGGTGATTTGGATGATGGAATCTAGGAGTCTTTTCTGTTCTCAAATTTGGAGATGAACTCTGGGTCTATACCTGGAGGATGTTTCTCCTGGTATTGGCTGTCACCCCTATTTCCACCGTTCAAAACCCCAGGGCATTCTTTTCCCACTTTGGAGTAAAATTTACATAACTTAAAGTTAACCACTTTACACAATTCAGTGACATTAGTACATGTAAAATGTTGAATGTCTACCACCTCAATCTAGTTTCATGGTATTTTCATCAGCCCCAAAGGCAACCTAGTACTCCAAAGGAAAACCTAATTTTCCCTAACCACTGGTACCCTCCAGTTTTTGCATTTGCCTGCTGACAATTCGTATGAGTGGGATCTATAATATGTGGTCTTTTGTGTATGGCTTCTTTTACATGGCATGTTTTCGAAGTTTATCTATGTTAAGGCAAATAAATAATGCATTGTATGGATAGACCTGTATGAATAACAGTTTCTTTTCTTTTCTTCTTTCTTTCCTTCCTTCTTGCCTTATTTTTATTTATTTTTGATTTTTTTCCTGGAACTGGTGAGTGAACCCAGGGCCTTCACACTGAGCTACATCCCAAACCCTTTTTTAAAATTTTTAATTTTGAGACAGGGTCTCACTAAGTCACTAAATTGCCTGGGCTGGGCTTGAATTCATGATCTTCTTGCCTCAGCCTCCCAGAGTACTGGCATGTGCCTCCATACCCCACTTCGATAGCAATTTCTTTATCCAGTCATCAGTTGATAGATATTTACTTTGAATAATAACACTATGAACATACCTGCACGTGTATTTATTTGAGCACTCATCTTCAATTCTTTTGGATATTTACCTAGGAGTGGAATTGTTGGATTGTATGGTAGTTCTGTTCCACTTCTTGAGGTAAACCACACAGTTTACCACAGAAACTGAATAATCTTACCCTCCCACCAGCAATTCACAAAGGTTCCAATTTCTCCACACTCCTACCGTATATCCTATTGTTCTTTTTTCTTTTAAAAAATTTGCAGCCATCCTAGTAGGATGTGGTGAGGTATCTCACTGTGATTTCGACTTATGTTTTGCCTAATAACTGATATTTAGGATCTTTTCATGTGGCTGTTTGTGTCTCTTCTTTGGAAGAAGGTCTCTTCGAATCTTTTTGTTGTTGTTTTGGTTTTTTTTGTTACCAGAGGTTGAACTCAGGACCTTCACACTGAACTACATCTCCAGCCCTTTTTAGAAAAATGTTTTCAGACAGAATTTTGCTGAATCACCAAGTTGCCCGGGCTGGGCCAGAACCTGCCATCCTCCTGCCTCAGTGGCCCAGACTGCTGGGATCACAGGTGTGTACCACCACACCTGGCCCTTTGCTCATTTTAAAATTGTGTTGTTTGTCTTTCTGTTGTTGAGTTGTAAGACTTCTTTACATATTTCTCATACTAGGCCTTTGTCAAATACAGTATATGATTTGGAAATACTTTCTCCCATTCTCTAGGCTTTTTCCACTTTCTTGATACCTTTTGATACAAAGTTAATTTTGATGAAGTCCAATTTATCTACATTTTCTTTTGACACTGTATCTTTGGTGTCATATTTAAGAGAACACTGTGAAGTCGAGGTCTTCAAGATGTGCCATGTGTTTTCTAAGTGTTGTATGCTTTTTGCTTTTATACTTAGGTCATCGATGCCATGATTTGCTCTTAAAGGAAAAAGGAACCACCTGAGAACAGGGCTGATTTCCTCGTTTTGTCTTTCCGGGTTTGGGAAGCAGCTATTTTAAACCCAAAGGACCTTTTATGTGGTACTTATAAATGCTTTTCAAACATTTTTTGTTACCATCTGACCCTGGCAGTGAACCCTTTAAAAGTGTATTATTGTATTCCAAAAACTGGAATTTAGCAATGAAGAATCATATTCATAAGCAATCATGACACTAACCTGTTACCAAGCAGCTGATCTGCCTGAAAACTTCACATCTGAGGGCGAGCCTCATTTCTCTCAAGCTGTACCTCAGTTTCTCCAAAGCTAAAATAAGATTTTGGCTGAGATGGTCTCTAAATGTGGCCATTGTCAGTCTCTGGGCTTGGGGACCCCAGAGCTTTGAGGTGCTATTCCCCCAAGTCTGATCACCTAAAACAGGGTTGGTTTTTGTTTTCATGTTTGTTTTGTGGTGCTGGAGGTGGAACTAGGGTTTCGCTCATGCTAGGCAAGTGCTGTCTGCCTGAGCTGCACCTCACACCGACAGGATTGTGTTTAATGTCTTTTTCAGTAGAACTTTTCCTAGGCAGGTACTTGGCATTTGGTTTACAAACAGAGAAAAGTAGAGAATTGATGAGTAACACAGGGGAGGAGGCTCCGTCTCACACGACCCTCCCTGGGCCTTTGAGGACAGTGCCCAGACACCCAGGAGCCGGTACAGGTGAGGGAGTTCATTCTCCAGATGACCCCTCCAGCTTGGGCCCCAGAATGTTTCCTTCTTATTCCCTCATGGCCATCAGCTTCTGGATCAGCAGGACTGAAGCCAGTGTGAAGAACCAGGAGCCTGCCTCACTTGGTCCTAGGAAGGGACATTCCCAGGCAGGAGCACAAGGTTGTCTTCTAGCTCCAGTCCGGGTCCTGCAGGAAGTAGCAACACTCCAGTGGGGCCACTGCTTGGAGTGTAATGAAGAGATACTTTACTGAGGAGGGTCAGGGTCAAGGGAAGCTAAAAGGATGGTGAGGCACTCCCTGGACAGGTGACCAGGAAAGCTACCACACACTGGCTCTGGCTGTAGGAAAACCTGAGTGACCCGAGGGGGCACAAAGGAGCCACTGCCCAACCAGACCCAGTAACAGCCAGAGACTTGCTTGACTCCCCCTCCAGCTCACCACATCTCCAATGTCCAAACCCACCCAGAGCCAGAGAGCAGGGACCTAGGAAGGCTTCCAGTGGAGAGCAGACGCCTGGGATACACAGCAGGGTGGCCAAGGGTGGCAAATGGATCTGACGCACATGCAGGGTCCAGTGTGACAAGAGCTGGCCCCTTCATCTGTGGTGGTTTGAGTTTCTCACTGGGGGACTTTTGATGGTCCATATCCCAGAAATCTCCATGTCAGAAAATGTGCTGGTCTGCAGAGAGCCTTTGAGGAAGTTTCAGGTAAAGATGACCTCCCAAGACTAGGTGGGCACACGCCCTGCTCTCTGCCTTTGAAAATAGAAGTGGGAGGAACCCCTGGCTCAGGGTGCTGGGGAGGTCCGTGGTGTTCTAGGGAGAGCAACTGAGCTTGAAGCTGCAGCGAAAAATTCCCTGGAGTCTGGTTGGTGTTGGTACAACAATAAAAACAAAGGGCTCCTGTGTTCATTAGTTCATTTGGATCCTTCTTACAACCTGCAAAGGTGCATGGAGCTGGTGAGTCATGGCCACCTTTCAGCAGATGAGAAAACAGAGGCTCAGAGAGGTGAAGCAGTTTGACCAGAGACACACAGCAAGCCATCATCTGACACATGACTCCATTGTTCTTTCTAGCACTTATCATCACCCAACAATGTTTTATAGACCTATTAGATCATTTCTTGGCAGGTTCTCTCTTTAGAATGTAGGCATGTTGAGGGTAGGGGTTTGGAAAACCAAACTTTCTATCTTTCCTTTCTTTCCTTTTCTGTTCTTTTCTTTTCTTTCCTTTTCTCTTCTTTTCTTTTCTTTCTTTTTCTCTTCTTTTCTTTTCTTTCCTCTTCTCTTCTCTTCTTTCTTTTCTTTTCTTTTCTCTCTTTCTGGTGGTACTGAGGATTGAACCCGGGGGCAGTCTACCACTGAGCAACTTCCCCAGTCCCTTTTATTTTTTATGTTGAGGTAGGGTTTCCATAAGTTATCTATGTGGGACTTGAATTTGTGATCCTCTTGCCTCAGCCCCCCAAAGTGCTGAGATTATAGGCATGAACCTGTGTCCAGTTCCAAACTCTTCTTCCTTCTATATACACACACTCGACACAGAGCTCTTCTGTGACCAGGTATTTGGGGTCATTTTCCTCATCAAGCAATTCTCCATTCTCTGTGGGCATCAACTGGGAATTCTACAATTCAGCTCAGTTCTAATAGCCCTTCACTAAGGGCTTGGTCTGTAAGACTGGTCCCCAACTTCAAATGCCTGACACAAGTAGGAGGTGCTGAGGTTACTCACAATTTCTGTCCCGCTTGGCTACATAGCAGAGATTCTACGACCCCCTTTCTGAGTTGGATCATTTGTGACTGTAATTAACAGAATTTGGAAAAACAGTTTACTTACTATTGCTTCGTCTGTGTGTGTGTGTGTGTGTGTGTGTGTTACTGGTGATTAAGCCCAGGACCTTCACACTGAGCTACATCTCCAGCCCTTTCTAAATTTTGATGCAGGATCTTACCATGTTGCTAAGTTGCCCAGGCCGGACTCAAACTTGTAACCTTCCTCTTTGAGCCTCCCACAGTGCTGGAATTCTAAGTACGTGTCACCATACACAACCCCTTTTGCTGGCTGATTATAAAAGATGTTTTAAAGGACACACATGAAGAGCCAGATGAAGAGATACATAGGGTGAGGTTTGGAAGGGCCTGAGCACAGGAGTTTCATTTCCTGTGGGGTTGAGGAACGTCGCTGTCCTGGCACATGGATGTGTTCTTGATCACCAGCCAGGAATCTCTCTGAACCTGTAGTTCAGGGAATTTCACGAGGTTTCATCACATAGCAGGATGGATTATTAACTCAGTCTCCAGCCTTTCTCTCTTCCCACAGCATGGGGGTAGAGCCAGAAGTTCCAGGCTTCTAGTCACGGGGTGGTCTTCCCAGTGAGCAGCCCCTATCCAGGAGCCCACTAAGAGTTACCCCTTTAGACCAAAAGATGCTCCCATCACCCAGGAAATCACAAGGGATTTAGGAGCATTGTGTTGGGAACCAAGGTGAAAGACCAAATAAGGTGATAAAGATGCATCTGGTGCTCTTAGCTCTCAGAAAATTACAAGGGTTTTAGGAACTCTGTGCTTGCCACTGGGGGCAGAGACCAAATAGTTCTTACTATATCATACCTAGTCTCTGCGGAAAGGCAATAGAATGTGGTGGTCAAGAACTTGGACTCTGGTAGAGCCAGTTCCCTGGGTTTAGGCCCCAGCTTTGCCGATTACCAGCTCTGTGACCACTGTGTGCCTCAAATTTCTTAGCTGTAAAATAGGGATGACAAAATAGGATTGTTATGAGAATTACATAAATTTATACATGTGAAGGGCCTGTCACCTACTTGTCCATCAGTAAATATTTATTGAATGAATGAAAGGCCAATCCATGTGATGGAGACAATGACTGAGTACTATGTTCAGTCTGAGTGGTAGCTGAGATTGGAACTGCTCTTGGAATCCACATCCAGAAACTGTGGACTTGGCATATGCAGCGGTCAGGTTCCCTGACCTGCTCCCCCGCCCCTCACTGTCCCTTCCTTTCCTCAGTTCCTTGTTCAGCTCTGCCAGTTTCTCTGCAAGAAACTAGCAAAGATACAAAATTAACTAGATGCTTTCTCTCCCTTTGAGGAGTTTGCTTGGTCCCTCTTGGCCACCAGGAGCGAAAGGAAGAGCTGAGTCAACCCAGGGTGGGTGGAGGAGACACAGAGATAAAGGTGGTGGGTGGGGCTGTGATCAATCCTGAGTCCGCACTCCACCCACCCCATGCTGGGCCCAGGGCCCAGGGCTTTGGATCAGACTGAGTTCTCAGTAAATGTATGTTAAGGTAAATCAGACCAAATCAGGAAACCAAAGCCAGAGATGTCCTGCTGTGTGCCAGGGCCTGGTCTGGGGCTCCTGGAGCAGGCCCCTCTTCTATGAACCAAAGAGGCAGCTGTGCACTGTTCTACACACCGAAGGCACAGCAGTGAATAAAACAGACAGAAATCCTGCCTTCAGGAGCTTCCGTTCTAGAGCAGGAAGAGGGAGAGTGAGCAAACTGGTTAGGCTGCCAGGAAGGGTAGGTGCCTCAGGGAACAGTACTTCAGGGAAGTGGTGGTGGGAGTACTGGGGGAGGCACTGTGATCTTAAACGAGGTTTTCTGAGAGGGTTACATTTGGGCAGAGACTGGGTAGAAGCAGGGGGAGAGGCATGAAAAGATGTGGAGGGAATAGTCTGGGCAGAGCCAACAGCCCTTACAAGAGCCCTGGGGTTGGGTGAGCTGTGGGCACTAGAGGGACAGCAAGGAAATAAGGTGGCAGGGGTTGAGAGGACCAGAGGCAAATGGAGGGTGGGCAGACACCGGAGTTAGTGGGTGTTCCTGATGGGAGATTTGAGCAGAACCATGATGTGGTCTACCTCCTGCTCACCCTGGCATCAGCCCCAGACCAGACAGGCACACAGTCAGGCTGGCGTCTTGATAGGGAAGGCCCTTCCAGCCTGGGCTACAGGAAGGGTTCGGGCCTCAGTGCTTCCCCCCCATCCGAGGAAGACAGTTCCTGTGGGTCCAGACACCAGGCTGCCAACTGGTACCCATGACCCCCTGGCACTTAGAATAGGTCTACAGACCCCATTTGCTATGGAGAGAGAGCAGGGGTCTCCAGCAGGGGTGTATACCAGGATCTCCTCAGGAATGTAGTAGGATGCAGATTCTGCCAGCTCAGAATCTGTAGGTGTGAGGTCTCGGGAATCTGCATTTTCACGTTTGCAGTGGTCCTTGAGTTCAGTCACCCTGACAATAGGTAACCACTGGGAAACGCCTGCAGAGTTTCTGGTTGTGGATAAAAAGTTCATTTTGCCTCTGAGTCCTCATCTATGTCATGGGGACCTGATCTTTGGGGAGATTTCTAGAGATAATATATCTCAAATATAGTTGAAACTCAATAAATGATACCTATCATTTTTATTATATTTTATTATTATAAAACTCTGCCTTGCTCTCTAGTCTCCTCCCCTGAAGCACCATCCATCTGTTTTTCTGGAGGTGTTTATGTATGATGGGAAAATGTTGTTTCTAGAAGTTGGTTAACTGGATTGAAGTTGCAGCTCAACCACAGAGCTGGCAAGTAAAGTCTTTCAAACCCCTGTGTTGCGACTTGCTCAGAGGACCCAGCCCATTCAGGAAAGCCTGCCTGGCACCAGCAGCTCTGAGCTGGCTTTCGAGGGAACTGAGCAGAGGGGAAAGTGTGCAGGAAACTACAGCAGAGTTGTCAAACACACGGTGAGAATGAAAAGTTGAAAGCAACCTAAATGTCCATCCAGAAGGGATTAAATAAAAGGTAGTATCTCTGTACAATGAAATATATTTTGAATGAAGGATGTAGATTGATATTGATTGACATGCAACAAAGGCCCGCACCATACTGTTGAGTTTTAAACACAAGGTTGTAGGGCAGCTCAAATCCATTTTTTGCAAAATGGAGCTTCTCAGGCCACTGAGAATCCAATCAGGAGAGTTTATCTGAAAGGATGTTGAACTAGGCGAGGCCACTGATAAGCTCTGGGTGGTGGAATTTCAGGTGATTTTTTAAAGAAAATTTCTTTGAACTTCTCAGTGTTGCTTGAAGGTTTTTTTTTTTTCTTTTTAGTGAGGACTATTTTTAATATCTGAAATTATTTTTAATGAAAAAGAGGAAACAAATGCCAGTCGATGCCAAGAGGCGCCCCTTGGTTTTCCACCCACTGGGTAGTGGTGGGAGGGTCCTTTCTGGCAAGCTCTAGAAGGCGCATTCTCAGCTGTTGTTTGCCACAGTGGAGGAAGGAGGAAGGGGATCAGTGCCTTCTTGGGAGGGTTACAGATGAAGCCTGGCAGGTGCACTGTGTCCTCCCTGAGGACCAAACATGGACTTGAAGCTCAGACCCGGAAATAGCCCCTTGCCCCAGAGGCCCTTGGAATTCTGCAGGGTCATCTCAGACCCCAAGCAGATGGCTACTGGAACCTTTGTTGCTGGCTCTGAAATGGAAGGTGGGGCCTAGGATAGGCTCCTCCACACATAAGGCTCCTTCCTGTCTTGGGGCCAAGAGGAACCTAGGATCTGATCAAGGACTTCTCCAGGGTCAGCCCAGTTTGAACAGTCTCTGTTTCCAAGCCAAGTGGACATTTCCTAGTGAATGTGAATTCTAGGGGACCCCAGAAATATGGCAGTCAGGCCGCTGGAGTCTGCCCAAAAACTTATATACACTTCAGTTTTTCTCTTCCTGAAGTGTGTATACATAGTTTTTGGGGGGCAGACTCTGTATATACTGCGTTTAGACTTCTATCTCAATTTGACTTTTCTTGGGACTAAAGTGCTATTTTCATTTTATTATCTTGAAAATATCTAGAAAATTTTTCTTTTTTCAGTACTGGGGATTGACCGAACCCAGGGCTTTTACCTCTTTCTTTTCTTTTTTTTTTTTTTTTGTTTGTTTTCTGGATTTGTAGACAGGGTCTTGCTAAGTTGCCCAGACTGGGTTTAAACTTACAATCCTCGGCCTCAGCCTCCCAGAGTGTCCAATTTTTTAACCCCTTCTTCCTCTGTCTCTCAACTAGCCTAACATCACTGCTGTTTGTCAAGAAGAGTTTACATTCTTCTTTTCCTGAAAGAGAGAATTTCTTTGCTTTTCATGAATCTCTCAAGGTCATATAAAGCCTGGTGTCTGGAAAGCTCGGTAGATTGAAATCCTGGCTCAGCTGGGTAAGCTCTCGTCCAGTTGTCCAGCACATGCTTTAAGGCACTCCGTGTTGGGGCCTGCAACCAGGCTGCAACATGTTTCAGCCTTGTTCTCTTGTGCTCTGTGAGGACACCATGTCCCCCACAAACCCACCACAGGGAGTGAAACATTGTGTTGGGCACTCGGTGCTGTCTCTGACCACCTGCCTCACAAGAGCGTTGGTGAGAACCAATTAGGGCTGGAATGTGTGGGAGGACGTTGTGAAGCGGAATTGCCTGGATGGATAGGACCCATGGAAGGGAGTCAGCAGAGTACAGGGGTTAGGACAACTGCCTTGCCCAAGGCCCCAGCCGTACAGCTCTTTAGCTGCACTCTGGGCCACATGATTTAACCTCTTTGTTCTTAGTTACCTCTGTAGTGACAGAAGAGGCACAAAAATCACCCTGCGGTGGTTTTTTTTTTGCGGGGCGGGGGGTGTTGCTAGAGATGGAACCCAGGGCCTTGTGCATGCTAGACATGCACTCTGCTGCTGAGCTGCACCCCAAGTGGTTTGAGTGTGTCCTCTCAAAATGCATAGGTTGGGACCTTTCGTTCCTCTGGGTGGCAGTGATGAGAGATAGGGCCTAATAGGAGGCATGTGGGTCTGGGGCAAATGAATGTTTCCTTTCCTCTTCTGCATGTGCCTGCTTGCCCTTCTGCTTTTGACCTTGTGTTAAAGCAGCTTGAGGTCCCCTCCAGGAGCCAAGAAGTAGGGGCCATGCTCATAGACTTTCCAGCCTCCAAACCAAGAGCCAAAGTCTTGAGTATTCTGTTATAGAAAAACAGAAAATGGACTAAGACCCACCTATATCACATACGTGGTTGAAATGAGAAAATCCATTCTCCTGGGACATGGTAAGTGCTCTGCGAGTGTCAGTGCTTGCTGCTGTCATATGATGCCTGGTCACACCTCTTCTAGATGTCCCCTTCCTCCTTCCCTGACCCTCTATGTCAGGCTGCAGACTCAGAGTTGGAGAGAAGGAGCTGTGGTCTATTCATCTTACCATAGACTGAAAGTCCTCAGGAGAACCACCGCATTGTAAATGACCTTTCTTCTTATCACGATGCTCTGTGAAGTCAGTTTGGGCAAGAAAATCAATTCCGCCTCATCCACCTTCTTGGTCTCATTTGTTCTCTAAGGGTGACAAGACAAACTGGGATGGCCTTGAGTGATGGAAGCCAGGTCCTGTCACTGTCATCCCCACCCCAGGAAGGCAGACTTCTGTGCCCTTGAATTTCCATTTTCTTAGAGCATGATTAAGAGTGCTTTATAGGAAGAGAACTTCTTCTTTCACCTCCCCGACACATCTCCCTGGGACTGTGCAAAAAGCTTCACATTGAGCTCCTGGATCCCCATGAGCTTCCTCCACTGCAGTCAGCTTATACCTGAAATGAAGCAGAGCCTATGGGCCAGGGCAGTGGGAGGTGCCCTGCCCACCACTTGTCCTCAGGGCTGGCATGTTTGTGGGCAAGAAGGGTGAATTAATGAAAGGATGGTCATGTCCTCCTTGCTTTTCATCAGGAGCATCTGTCTATTGGGCACATACCTCTGCTGTTTCAGCTCCTGTGGCTCCCACTGCCTGGTGAGGTTTAGACAGGAGGATCCTTCAAGCTGGAGGTCAAGGTCTTTCTTCTCTTCCTCTTCCTCAAGCGTATTTGTGTGTTGGTCAAGCTGGACAACCGCCCATTCCTCAAACATGACCTTTTTATCCAGTTTTCTGACAGTGGGGACATCTACTAATATCACCTGTCCCCAGCAGACTCCTGACCTCGGCCCATTGATCTCTCTCTCTCTCTCTCTGCTTTGGGTCTCTTTTGATTTTTTTTTTTTTTTTGGTGGTACTTTGGATCTAACCCAGGGATCTTCTACCACTGACCTTCACTCCCAATCCTTTTTATTTATTTTTACTTTTGAGACAGGGTCTTGCTACGTTGCCTAGGTGGATCTTAAATTTACAGTCCTCCTGCCTCAGCCTCCTAGAATGCTGGGATGACAGATGTGCACTGTCATGCCCAGCTTTTATGACTCATCTGAGGAACCTACAGTGGCCGACACAGATCTAGGCCCGTCTGAGTCTCAATTCAGTATTTAGAAATACTGATGGAGCCTAGACCCAGTGTATATAGGCACCAATGGTACAGATGTGGACCAGTCACAACATCTGCATGAAGCCAGGAAGCGACAGAAAGCATGAAGCATGCAATTGTGGAAGCCTGGAGAGGTTACAGAGGCAGCAGAGAGGGGGGCAACTGGCCCAGAGGATCAGCAAGGATGTAATACAGAGTACGAGCAGAACACACACTGGCTGGGCAGGGAAAGAGGGGCATCCCAGGCACAGTAACAGGCCTGGGCAGAGGTGGGGGTATGGTCAATGATCAGCACTATCCTATGGCCTCTCAAATAAGAGTTCTGCACACTCCTATAATCCCAGCACTTTGGGAAACTGAGGCAGGCGAGTCACAAGTTTGAGCCCAGCCTGGGTAACTTAGTGACTTAGTGAGACCCTGTCTCAAAATTAAAAATTCAGCAAAGATCTGGGTTTATAGCTTGGTATGAAGGCCCTGGGTTCAATTCCCAATGTGTAAATGTATAAAAGCCCTGAGTTCTAGAAACCTGGCTTAACTGTTCACTGTGGAACCTCATTTCCCCTCCCTGAGCTCCACTTCCTCATCTAGGATAATAGAGAAGTCCTTTGGTATCATGGGAAATCAGTTCCAGGACACCTCTTGGACACCCAAATCCATAGATGCTCAAGTCCTTTATATAAAATGGCATAGTACTTGCATGTAATCTGTGTACGTCCCCCTAGACATTTAAGATCATCTGCAGATGACTTATGATGCCTAATACAATGTAAATGCTATGTGAATAGTTGTTACTATTTAAGAAATAAGAGGGAAGAGTCTGTACATGTTCAATAAACACACATTTGAAAAATATTTTCAATCTGTGTTTGGTTGAATCCTTGGATGTGGAGGACCCACTATAATATCAATCTCACAAGGTTGTTTATAGATGCAGGAATGGGAGTGGACAAATCCTTACCTGATTATTAACAAAGACTAGTTGCTGAAGCCCAGATAGCTGTGAATTCTTTTTTTTTTTAAATTTATTTTAAACCAAGAGCATGTATTGGTACATTCTACATACATTGGTCACATTCATTACATTTATTCTGTACCTATACATGGTGCATCTTGGTTCTCCCCCTCTCCCCCGCTCCTCCCCTCTCCTCCCTTCCCCCCTATTTATATCAGGTACATTCATCATTTTCCCTTTCCTCTCTCTTTCCCCTGTTGCCTTTCTGCTTTTCCCCTTCTTTCTTTCTAGCACTCCTCTCCTTTGCACACCATCCTCCCTTTATATAATATCTATTACACCTCTTTGTCCTTATTTACAGTTATGGTCTCTTATATCAGAGAAACAATTCGATGTGTGCTCATGAGTGTCCGATTTATTTCACTTAAGAGTATGTTCTCAA